>JADBJO010012488.1:5000-20000 GCA_016801955.1 Conus betulinus
CCATTACTGACCGGCTGATACCGACGGGGCCATATCTGCCTCCGTGTGCCATAGTTGTTGATCAAGATTGTGTAGACTCCAAGTTCACGTAGTTGCGCACTAAAGGAATATCAGAGGTGCAGCTGGTTTTCATAGACCTTCAAGCTTGCATCAGTCACAGTGCAGCAAACACGTGCGCTCCCTGCGCCCCCCCGCAACGTTAACTCGATCCCTCTGACATGCTTTGAGTACCTTTCACAGAGAGAATGGAACTAAAGATGGTTTGCAAATCAGCTTGAACATCTCCAAGCCTCTGTACATGTAAATGAGCAGGAGAATCATCCACAAAACGAATCAGCAATCCGTATTGAGTCATCCATACAGTGGACACGGTACACTCAAGGTGTTGATATAGACTTAAACAAATCATGCTGGGATAAGTCACTCAGCATACGAGGCATGTGGACTTAACCCCCCCCCCCCCCCCCCCTCCCCCCCCCCCCCCCCCCCCCCCCCCCCCCCCCCACACACACACACATGAATAAATAAATGAATAAATAAACTCTCTCTCTCTCTCTCTCCTCTCTCTCTCTCTCTCTCTCCTCTCTCTCCTCTCTCTCTCTCTCTCTCTAACACACATTCTTCGCATCGCTTTAATCTCCAAAGCAAAGACAGGGTTTTTGACACTATCACTGCATCCGTGTATATATACTGTGCGTGATGCAACATTTAGCTTTCACTATTCTAATGCGGTTATTGGCAGGGACAAAAATAACGCCGCAGGACCCAGCCATTCTGTGTGTGGATGTAATCTTTTTCAGTCTGCTGTGGAAAGATTCTGTGTGTGTGTGACTGAAGCTAGTTCTGTTTGACTGATTCGTCCTACCTGTGGGATCCATGTCAGCCCATTGTCGATTGATGTCAAGTGACGACAACGACCTGAACATTGGCTCGCAGGTTTCTTCAACGCTGACTGTTCACGCACAAAATAACTAAAGGTTGCACACCATTATAGCTCGTCATGTGGCAGGTTAACATTAATGCAAACGTGTCAAGTAACAGTTAAGAAAGACAAAATAAGAATATCAATGACATAGGCAGACGAGACAGCAGCTCAGTTAGTACAGCAGAATTACTCTCTCTCTCTCTCTCTCTCTCTCTCTCTGTCTCTCTCTCTCTCTCTCTCTCTCTCTCTCTCTGTGTATATATATATATTTTATATTTATTTTACTCAAAGTATATATATATATATATATATATATATACTTTGAGTAAAATAAAAAAAAAAAACAGAAGTAAACAGTTTCATTTCAAATTGTATTATCTCCAATAAATTTTCGCTTAAAAGCTTCGATTACTGAAGAAACTTTTAAGCGAAAATTTTATTGGAGGTTATACAATTTGAAATGAAACTGTTTACTTCTGTGTCTTTTAGTTTTTACTCAAGTTTTCACCCCAGAAATATATTGGGAGGAGTGGTGACCAGCAATTCATTTGGACTTTTGGACTGACCATTGAAGACTCTCTCTCTCTCTCTCTCTCTCTCTCTCTATATATATATATATATATATATATATATATATATATATATATATATATATATATGTGTGTGTGTGTGTGTGTGTGTGTGTGTGTGTGTGTGTGTGTGTGTGTGTGTGTGTGTGTTGACAAGTTTATCCGCATGCATACTTGTAGCAGTCATCGTGCAAAGAACAGTTTCTGTCTTGTGGCCACTTCGCATCCGTGCTGTGTGTACAAAAAGAATGTTTCGAGTTACTGTTGGTACACTGCTCGTTGTTATGCTTCTGAGCCACTGTCACTTTCTCTATGGGTTTGATATCAGACCTTGCAGTTATACCTGCTGTTCTGATGCCGCATCACAAACCTATGCCTGGTTTTATTGGCAAATTTGGATTTGTGTAGATATGATACAAGGTTGCTTTTTTTTTTTTTTTTTTTTTTGCCTTTCATGTTGTTGTTGGTCAGTAATATTGTTTCTTGTTTGGACGGTGATCAGATCTGTCGGAGCATAACAGTGCCTTACTGTGGATCAAGTCGACCAGGATTTCTAGAAAAAGAAAAGTAACTTCGTTGACTCTTGCTGTAATTGCTACAAGCGTTTCTTTCCTTGTCTTGACAGCACCGATGGGAATAAACGCAATTACATCGAGGTATCTTGACCGGAATGGTCCGATTCAGACTGGACAATATGATCCTTCTATGCAGCCAGCCACATTTTGTTGTATTCCAATAGAGCTATTAACGTATACTTGTACATACTAATAGGCAGCAAGTTCAGAGCAGCTTCCAAACACAGATTTTAGATTTAGGAAACGTTCTGTCAGAGGTACTGAACTGACGTGCTTCGAAATTGGGTGTTTAAATCCGTCATGCACAAACTAATATAAGACTGGCTATCTTTTTCATGTCATTGTGTGTGTGTGTGTGTGTGTGTGTGTGTGTGTGTGTGTGTGTTATATTATAATTATAATTGATAATTATTTGTGTGTGTGTATATATATATATATATATATATATATATATATATATATATATATATATATATGCAAAGCAGCCAAGTGTTACAGAGTACGTTATATACCAAAGTAGATAAGCTGGTAAAGCAAAGCAGCCAAATGTCGCAAGGTACATTAGACGCAAAAGCAGGTAAGATGATGAAGCAAAGCATCCAGACATTGCAGCGTGCATTATGTGCAAACGTTGATAAGACGTGATCAAGGAAAGCAGCCACTTGTTGCACACTTGTCTGCAGAGCAATACTTAACAGAGAGGGGAAGTGCCACCTGATTTCATCCCGTTTACAGAAGAGAGGCGAGAGAAAAAGGGGTGGAAGCGGCAGCAGATTGATTTAACAGCGTACTGCGGGCTATGGTTGTTACCTCCCCTACGCTAAGCTTTCCCAAGCTTTCTTCCCTACTCATACTGTGATACTAGGTGTGTGGCTGATAGTGTGTCGGAAACAGGGTGCTGTGTTTCTTCATTAATATTTTGTGCCGGAATAAGCATTGTTGGTAAGCAGCAAAAAAAGAGTTGCCAACAAAAAGGACAAAGAAACACAAAACGCAAACAAACAAACAAAAAAAAAAAAAGAAAACGATTGAAACAGATTGACAAGCACACGTACACACACACAATGAAATCAAGGTTCAACTCACTTGAGTGCATGCGTTTTGATTTCAATCACGTTCAAACTCGAACATATTGGACACACGCAAATATTTCCTATAACTGATAGAGAATTATTCGAGGCATGCCTATCTGACAGCTGGCGGAGGGCTCTAACATCAATCACTGTCGGCACTTGTCAGCTTCACTGGGAACACGGCAGCAGTTTCCTTAGATGTCCTAGGCATGTCTTGCTTGTTTATGTGTGTGTGCTCTACGCACTTGTGAAGCAAAACCCATACCGATTCTATCACAGACACACCATGCTTTTTGTAAAGCAAAATGTTAGCATGCTACTCATGTATATGCCAGATATGAGCAATGCCATGCGTTCTACCCCCAACCTTGTGTTTTCCCCGTTCGAATCACTGAATACAATCCATTGGAAATTGATGGTGGTACATATATCAACCCATGCGAACGCAAATTGTTGTCGCACTTTTCTCATCATGGTCAGCCTACTCAAGACAGGGTCACATAATTTCCTAACATCTGTATGTATGAGAGAGAGAGAGAGAGAGAGAGAGAGAGAGAGAGAGAGAGAGAGAGAGAGAGAGAGAGAGAGAGAGAGAGAGAGAGAGAGAGAGAGAGAGAGAGAGAGAGAGAGAGAGTCTCCCAGTGTGCCTTCATGTAGAGTGAGTCGTAACCCAACCCAAGTTACTCCTCTCTCTCTCTCTCTCTCTCTCTCTCTCTCTCTGTGCACACGCGCGCGTGTGCGCGCGCGCGCGAGTGTGTGTGTGTATGTATGTGTGTGTGTTTGTGTTTGTGTTTTGTGTGTGTGTGTGAGAGAGAGAGAGAGAGAGAGAGAGAGAGAGAGAGAGAGAGAGAGAGGAGAGAGAGAGAGAGAGAGAGCTGAAGGTGCAAGTAGGAACCAGAATAGGACTGTCCTCAACAAAAAGAAAAAATGCTGCTCACGGCATTGAGAGAATGTCAGAAATCTGGACAATTTTCGGTCCCAGTTTTTTTTTGTGTTTGTTTGTGTTTTTTTTTGGTTTTTTTTTTTTAGTCAGTGACTCAAAATCCGCCTGGACTAACAAGCAGGTGTGACGTATTTCTGTGTTATGGCTCTTTCAATGAGCCTACCACCCTGGTCATCAAAAAAAATAATAAATGAATAAATAAAATAAATACAGAAACACCGACCCATTAAAATGTCTGCCCGAGAACGTTTAGGTCAGTCTGATCTGTGCTTGGGACACGGATGAAAAGTGTCATCATTTTTTCCATCGTTCCCCCCACCCCCACCCCCACCCCACCCCACCTTCCCCCGTGAAAAACCCTACATCACCAGTCATGGCTAGCACATTCCACTCGGCACTTGAATGTGTTAAAATGTTTGATGTGTGCTTGGATACTGATGAAAATGTGTCGAGATCAGTTTGTCAGTCACCATCGACCCCCCAAGCCAAGAACACTCTGCACACAAACATCTCCTATCGTAGAGAGCACATCCAAATCTACACATGCACGTTTTGATCAGTCTGATATTTGGCTGGACAAAGGTGACAGTGTGTCGACATCAGTTTCTCAACCAACATTAACGCCAGTTAGAAAAGCCTTGAGCATTGTGCAAACAAACCTCTCCAAACACTGTCAAAAAACCCTTCTCACTGACGCTGCAACATCCCCCTTCCCCCAAATGAAATGCAAGACAGTATATTCAAATTCAGTCGATAAGGATATCAATAAACCTCTCACTGAACATAAAAGCTACTTACGTGGCTTGGGAGATGAAAACTGCGACAATCCAAAGAGAAAGCCACAGTCAAGTGCAAATCCAGAGTTCAGACTATAGTGGTGAAAAAGGTCACACAGCCCCGTACATCTTCTGGTCTGGGACCCATCACCACTGCGGAAAAAAGAGGAGGCGCCAAATGATGCAGAAAATCACAATGAACATGTCGGCATCACTGTAGCCTGTCAGTGATAAGCCTTCAGCACTTTTCCTGTAGACCAAACTCATAATCCATTGTGCCCTTTATATACCTCAATACATGTTTCACAGCAACCCAGTGAGACCAATGTTGTTTCAGTCTCGTGACAATCCAAGTGACGTCAGACCTTATACAGATCATTATGTAAATCAAAGTATGTACAATGTCACGGTACTTTCTACCATCAGTTGGAGCATCATTACTGCTCTCAATTCTTTGTTCACAAGAGGCGGGTCTTGGTTTGCGATCAATCATTTCAAACTTTTTCCAGCATGTGTTTATGTGTACCTTTTCTGGCTCATTTCCACATACCCCTTGCCCTGTTCAAAGTCAATACCCAGAAAGTAAGATAGCTTACCCAGATCTTTCATTTTGAACCTGTCATTCAATATGCGTTTGTTTTCAGACAACTTATCACTGTTTGAACCCACAATCAAGTCGTCAACCCAGACAACAATGACCACACATTTTGTTATCTTCATGTTTTGTGTAAACGCAGTGGTCAGTATGGCTTTGATCAAAATTGGTTTGCACCAAATGCTTGTGAAGCATGTTATTCCAGTTTCTACCTGACTGCTTCAGACCATATAAGGATTTGTTCAATTTACATACAAGCTTCTGTACATTATCAGACTGAATTCCAAAGCCTTCAGCCGGATCCATGAAAATTTTGCAATCAATCGGTGCGTGAATATGTGCACTCTTTACACCCATTCGGTGCCAAACCAAATCAAGCTGTGCAGCAATTTGCATCACAGTGCGGATAGAGGGCAAATTTGCAGTCGGTGCGAAAAGTATTAGCGTAATCTTTGCCTGCAATTTGCCTAATATTAATACTAAAATCAATTCTGTGACGCCATCGGTTTTGCAACGATCAATCATCATTTGATTACACATCATTCGAAGAAAAAGAATGCAGGTAAAGAACTTACAATGGGAAAGCACAAGAGGAACGAATGACAGACACATCCCTCATTGTTACACTGTCCCATGTGAAATGAAACAAGACAGACAGTGGTACTAGTTAATTCCATCTGTCTGCCTGATCCCATCACAATGTATGCTGGACTCCACCGGTAGCAGTAGCTGCGTTTCGGAGCAGCAGCAGCAGCAGCAGCAGCACGAGCAACAGTAGTGGTAGTAGCAGTAGTGTAGTGGCAGCAACAGCAGCATGATTAATAGTAGCAACAGCAGGTGCAGCAGCAGAAGCTGAAGTACCAACATAAGTATCAGGGAGCAAGAGCAGCAATCTTAGCACCCGCATCAACACTACCAGCACCAGCAGTACCAGCACCAGCAGTACCAGCACCAGCACAGCAACAACAGTGGCGGCACAAGTATCAGCAGCAGCAGCAGCAGCAGTAGAACTAATAGTAGAAGGAAGCTGAGGAAGGGTATTTTCTGTTTTTTGATGTAGCATCCTGAGGAGAGAGAGAGAGAGAGAGAGATGAGAGAGAGAGAGAGAGAGAGAGAGAGAGAGAGAGAGAGAGAGAGAGAGAGAGAGCAACATCAAGGGCTAGACCACAAACGCACGCTGGGGACCGATTTGAAATTAATGCAAACGACTTCTAACCAGAGATCTATGCACTACGTATTCAGCTTGAGAGCTGAGAGAGAGAGAGAGAGAGAGAGAGAGAGAGAGAGAGAGAGAGAGAGAGAGAGAATATGCGAATGCAAAGTAAATCTTCATTCAGATGAGGGTCAAAGCTCCATGCTGAAGTGTAACATACGTCATGAGAAATACGTATCAACATACATGATGAAATTGCGTACGCATATTGAAAAGAAAGCCTCAAGACATTACAGTCCGAATTCCAGTGTTTGCCTAATAAAAGATACGTAGCTAAATTCAACAGTATGCTCTATTGCATCGTCCACACGTCAGACAATTTTCCACAACATTGCGATACCTGAAGAGATGACAACCAGTGTCAGACACATCGAATCTGAATTGTGTTAGCGCACCTTTAATACGTATCTTAATGTTTATCTTAATACATTGTTCGACTACATGAGTTGATATCAAGAGTTTGTATTGAGCAAATCTATCACTATTATACATATGGTCAGGCCATTCTATGCCCCGCAATTGACAATCCTCCGCTAAGAACAGTTCAGAAATCCTGTTATATTTTCGGCACCTTGGATGTCCCGAACAAATCCAAACCCGTATGAATTAAAACACCGTCAAACACTGGAAACATAGGCCCTCTTGCTGTTGTTGTCCAAATTTAACAACATCAGGTAACCTCTATAGGGTACCCTGCAGTCATTCTTTCACGTTATTTTGAGCCAATATGTTACACATTTCAAATACAGATTTCAATAAATAGGATATCTTCCAAGTTCAACAAAACCCAAATTATTGGGTTATCTGTTATCCATATTCAAGAAGCGCTCTAGCGCATACAATTTCAGTCAAGGCACATTTCTCTCAAAAGCCTGTATTTCCGCTGCATATTGTAAAAACGGCTGCGCCTTCGAGTCAAATAACATAGTAAAAAACACATATTTCAATTGCAGCCCAACTTGCACAAACTATGAAGAATACCTGTGTCACTGTTGCTCTGTTTACTATATTTGACAAGCAAAACTGAAATGTAAGTTTGGTTATAAAGTAAATACCAAGATATTTGTAAGCATTAATCACAGCAGTTCTGTCACCTCACAAATCCATCTTTCGGTACGCCCCAGATATCCCCCTTTACAAAACACGACGACATCTGTCTTATTCATATCAACTTTAAATTCTAGTTTGCATGCTGCAGAGTACAATTTATTCAGTTGTCTCCGAACACTGACCACTAATACTGCTAGTAAATAATGTCATCGGCAAAAGGAGCATAAAATAATCTTAAAAGGTCAAAAGTTACCCCGTGGCGACCATTGTCAAGTATTTCCAAGGCTAAATCACGAATGAATAGAGCAAAAAAAAATACTGGGCTATAGACGTCTCCTTGTTTGACCCCATCTGAGCGCATGGCATACTCATATAATTTAGCACTGATCTTATTTTTTGCTTTTTACCTCGCGGTAAATACTTTTTATGCGACTATAAACTATCCTTTATTCCAATTTTTGATAAAATAGGCCATGGAAATGTTCGAGAAAATGAATCAAACGCCTTTTCAAAGGTAGCAAATGCAACATCTAGTTTCTGATTATTTACAAATTGTTTCTGCAAGTAGAGAAAATATATGATCGACTATGGAAAATCCTCTGTTAAATCCCACCTGGTGTTCTACAGTTGTATTGCTCTGACACATCCACTCATGCTACATACTACTAGTAACAGAACTATGAATCTTGCTACAGATATAATTCACAACGAAATACGTTTATAATTATTTACATGTTCACATCGCCCTTCTTAAATTAGGGTACGACTACAGATTCGTTAGAGTTGCCTGAGTAAATACTATCCTTAAATGGAACGTTAAACGATTTAACTATGAAATTCAAAAGAGACTCACCAGAATAGTTTACCAGCCAGATCATCAGGGCCAGCAGATTTTTCCATTTTTCAATTGTTCAATGTGTGTGTGTGTGTGTGTGTGTGTGTGTGTGTGTGTGTGTGTGTGTGTGTGTGTGTGTGTGTGTGTGTGTGTGAGTGAGAGACAGAGACAGAGAGACAGAGAGAGAGAGAACCAGCGCAGAACCACGATGTGTTACTTTTGTGCATGTGTGTGTGCGCACTTGTGTGTGTGTGTGTGTGTGTGTGTGTGTGTGTGTGTGTGTGTGTGTGTGTGTGTGTGTGTGTGTGTGTGTGTGCGCGCGTGTGTGTGCGTGCATGCGTGCGTGCGTGCGTGCGTGAGTGTGTGTGTGTGTGTGTGTGTGTGTGTGTGTGTGTGTGTGTGTGTGTAGGTGTGTGTGTGTGTGTGTGTAGGTGTGTGTGTGTGTGTGTGTGTGTGTGTGTGTGTGTGTGTGTGTGTGTGTGTGTGTGTGTGTGTGTGTGTCTGCATTTGATGCAAAGATTAATGGATACTTTTTACATGTACATAAAGTGTCCGATCTACCAAAGATGTAACTCTTGTCACTGGTGTCATATAAGATGAATTAGAAAAAAGAGTAACGCTAATTTGAATATAATGATACGACGTTTCACGTTCATTCAATATTCAGACTGTATGCGATAACATCCAATATTTCTGTTTTATGTCAATCACAAAGTTTCGTTCCCATGCCGACGTCTTCAATGCACTCACTCGTGTGGACTTCTTCAATTCTTAAAGTTCATCATTCTTCATTTTTTTTTTTTGTTCTATCAGGTGTCACATGAATCTCTTCTGCAGGAATGAGCTTCTCATAGCACATAACTGCCGGTATTGATTATCCTTGGCTCATTTGCTGTCTTTTTCTTCTCCATCTCAATGTATGTTTTCAGTAGTGGGACAGCCTCAGTTTTTTTCTCTCTCACGACTATCTTAAGTCATTTAGTCCAACAACCTCCTAAGCGATGGAAAGTCCTATTCACTGTATCAACATTTGTCATTGCACATAGGCAGGAAGAAAACCACTTAGTCTCCTTTGTTTCATGTTCGTTTGTTGCGAGTTACTAAAGTTTGTTTGTTTCTTTCAACATTTTTTTTTCCTAGTCTCTCCTGGACCTGAGATGTGCTGGTAGTTTTCTTTTCCTCAAAGTTCATTTGAGGAGCTGCAAAAAAGTCTCCTCTCATGGTCCGGCCATTTGAAACAACTCTCAAAGGGGAAAAGCTCTTGAACTCCTGCTGAGTTCCACACATGAAGCAGAGCATTGACAGACCTGTGTCACTGCTTCAGCTGTTCACTGCACAACTTCTCTATTGATTTTTTTTCTTCAGCAAGACAGTTGCGCACTTGATGATAGGCAGATCAGATGACATTATCAACCGTAACATCTTCAATGTTGATTAACTTTCCTTTCAAAGAGGCAGTTGCACACTACATGATAATTAGACCGGCTGTCGAACAATGAATTCCGTCACTTCCTTCATGCTGTTTGTTATAATTGTGTGCCCAGGTCACGTAGGATCTCTTCAGAGATTCCTGGTCTGGTGAACGTGTCTGTTAGTGCCTCAGCTACAGTCTCTGCATCGAGCTCTTTTTCATTTTCTTTAAGGAAGACAGGTTCAGGATCCTCAACGCCACAATTAACAAATGTTAAAATGTACATAGTTACGACCTCCACATGTCACAAACCAAATGTTAAAGCGCACCTAGTTAGTCCTACAACTGTCAAGAAAACAAATGTTAAATGTGTCTAGTTATGTCCTACAAATGTCATAAAAACAAAATGTTAAAACGTACCTGACTATATCCTACAAATGTCACAAAACACGTTTTAAAACGTACCTATCAGCTACACTTCCATTTCTTACTGGTAAACTGTCGCTTTTCATAAATGTTGGCTCGGCAACTCTACTGCACGCTAAAAAAAAAGAGGTTGTTCATACTCCATTCAGGATTCTGTATCATTAGAACGAGATTTGGTTTCCTCCACTGGGAAGATCATAACGCTGTCGAAACATATATAACTGTCAGTGTCTGATGTAGCAGTTCTGAACGTCAACAGTGCTCTGCTACCTTCTCACGTACGGCTTCAGGGTGTTTTGCCTGGGGGCTTGTCAGTGTGCGACTGTGAGCTGTCAGGTAATGTGTCTGTTACCTTGGTTATTTCAATCACTTTCTGAGATATTGATCATTTGAACAAATGACCAAATTGTCCGAACAAGTGTCATTAAACTGCTTCCTGACGAAGGCTTGACAGTCCCTCCAAATTTCTCTGCAGTACTTGACCATTGCTCCAAGCATTTGAGGTAGGCTTCGAGTCTGACAATGAAGTGTTGTGAACTTTTTTTCATCCTTGGGTGAGCATACACGGAAAGGGCGACGTTAACGTCCCTCAGTGAAGTAATATCTTCTCAGTGCGTGCGTGCGTGCATGTGTGTGTGTGTGTGTGTGTGTGTGTGTGTGTGTGTGTGTGTGTGTGTGTGTGTGTGTGAGCGCGCGTGCGTGCGTGCGTGTAAGAGAGAGAGAGAGAGAGAGAGAGAGACAGACAGACAGACAGACAGACAGACAGACAGACAGAGACAGACAGAGAGAGAGAGAGAGAGAGAGTGTGTGTGTGTGTGTGTGTGTGTGTGTGTGTGTGTGTGTGTGTGTGTGTTTTGCAGAATTGTTTTATAAGACTTTTTTTTTTCAGTGGTAAGAACACTTCATATTCCAAAATAACATCGCACATTCTGTTTTCTGCCTTATTTTTCCCGCTCTCTTGTCTCTGTCTCTCTCGGGCTGTATTTTTCTCCTCCTTCTCCCCTTTCTGTCCGTCTGTCTGCCTGAATCTCTCTCTCTCTCTCTCTCTCTCTCTCTCTCTCTCTGGATTCACGTTCAAGATGGCGACTGCCTAAGACATTGTGTACGACCAGTGTAAAAATTGTTGAAGTTTACCTATTTGGGGCTGACTTGTGTGTTACTTTGTGCTACAAGGAAGTTTGTGCAGTGTTTCCCATCATGAATGTCCAGCAAAATGATCTCTGTAGAACTGTATAGTGCGAGAATAGGAAATTTTGGTCACCGAACCTGTTCTTCAAAACCAAAAACTAGTAGGCCATTTTCTGAAACAAAATCTTTCTCCCACGTGAAATCCGTCGTTTCAATCGATGTTTTAGTTGCGTACCTCTGTGTGCTGTTTTCCTCGGCAATTGTGTACGTTTTGCACGAGAATGTGTCAACTGCTGTGCATCAGCCAAGGGGTACTCTCCCTTTTCAACCTGCTGTTTATTGTGGAACCTTTTCTTCGCTTTCTTCTTTCTGTGTTGGAGAAACCAAATCATGAAGTGTCCGTAGCTGCTTATCTGCCTGGGTATGGTAACGCTGTCCTCACTCTCGTCAACTACCTGTTCTGTCTTAGGAAGGTTTTATTGTCTGGTGACGTGCACCAGAATCCTGGCCCAGAATCCATGGATGAGAAAATGGACCTGATCCTGCAGAATTTTTCTATTTTAGAGAATAAGTTAGAAGGACAGTACGCTGAGATTCTGCAGACAGTGAGTCGCCATGGTGATAGTCTGAAGAAAATTGAAGACAGGCAGATGGCAATGGAAGAAACTCTTTCACTTTTAGTGCAAGAAACACAGGAGACTAAGCAGGCAGTGAGGCAAAACAGTGAAGACATCGAAGATGTGAAGAGGGAACAGGAGGAGCTACGGGAGACATGGCTTGTCTGCAAGAAGAAATCGACACTCTGGAACACTTCTCAAGGCGAAATAACGTGAAGTTCTTCGGAATCCCTGAGTCAGAAGATGAGGGCCAAGAATCGTGTGCTCATGCTGTTACGAACATTCTACGAACGTACATACCGTGTCCAGGGTGGCCAGATGACGTTATAGAAGGTGCACACAGACTAGGAAAGCCCCGAGGTGCCAGTGCTCAGCCGCGCCCCATGATCGCCAAGTTTCAAAGATGGGGGGATCTCATGCGCCTGATGACAAACAAGGATTCGCGAGCAGACTTGAAACAAGATCAGCTGACTGTCTCAAAGGATTTGAGCCGTAGGCAATCGGCACAGCTGAGACAACTGAAACAGGAAGGGAAACTTTGGTACTTCCTCAAGGGGAAACTGCATGTGAAACCTCAACGTGAAGCCCCACCACGGACTGAACTCCTGAGCTGTAGGAACGCCACGCCTGGGCCTGCCACCACTAGGGATCGCCAGGTAGCTGCCTTCCAAGGATACCCCCACCCCCGTACCTCCTCCGAATGCCACGCCTTCTGTCAACAGAGGGGTTTCCCCTCCTACCTCGCTTTCTAAGACCCAGTCAGCAACTGACAAAGGGATTCCCCCAACGTCACATCGCGCTCCCAATCTCCCCCCCCCCCTCCCCACTCCCTTGCACCCCCTACCAGTGATAAAGGACAGAAAGGGAATGAACGGCAATCCAACCCCATGCGGGACGCATGGGGCAGTAAAACACGTGCTTCTCGTTCTTCCCCCTCGCCAAACAGAAAGAAAGGAAGATTAGGCCGAGACCGGGGTCCACATTCTTTCACTGACAATGCAAACACACACGCTCACACGCATACACGTAATACACGTAACGATGATAATAAAACGTGATTCTCTTTCTTGCATTTCAGGGAATGTTGATGGGCTTATTTCTAAATTAACAGATCCAGACTTTATTATTACATTACTTCTTTTGATATTGTGTGTCTTCTTGAAACTTATCATTTCCGGATTTTGATTTTTCTATTCACTTCAAAGACTTTATTGTTGTACATAGTCCTGGTCTCAAGTTGTCAAAAATGGGCCGAAGATCAGGAGGTACTGTGTTACTAATAAAGAAATCACTAGAATTCTGCATTCAGGTTGTAGAAACTGGGTTGGATAACATTGTTTGTGTCAAAGTGTGTAAAAAAAGATCTTCACTTTTGACAAAGATGTACTGTTTGTTGGCATTTACAACCATCCTGTGAATAGTGAATACTACAAAAAGAAAAGGAATTTAAAAACAATCTTGAAAATTTAGAGCAATTTATTTTAGCGAGATATGAAAGAAGAGCAGACGATTATCTTATAGTCGCTGGTGATTTTAATGCCAGGACTGGTGATTGGAGTTTAGAGACCACTAAAATGGATGAGGAGAGTGTGCGGGAGAGCAGGGAATGCTATGTGAGAAATACTATGGATAATGTCGTTAACTGTTTTGGAAAAGCCCTGATTGATTTATGTTCTATGGTTAGGTTGACGTCTTTAAATGGTTTGTGTGAAGGAGACAAAAAAGGTCATTTTACGTTTTTATCTGAACGCAGAAATAGCGTGACTGATTTTGTTCTGTGCTTTGTGGATTTACTGTCAGAAGTTATTCGATTTTAACGTCGAAAATAGGTTGCAATCCCCGCATATGCCTGTTGTGCTATATCTAAATACTAAATATAATGAGAAACCGAATGCAGAAATTAATCGAGAGCCTTTTCAAAAAATAAAGTGGGATGGAAACAAAGCTAATATCTTTTTGGATTTCCTAAGATCAGAAGAAGCTACAATGGTTCTAAATGACAGTAGGAATGTTATTGAATGTGATATTGACTCGGCTGTTGAAAAATTCACGGGGCTTCTCTTAAACGCTGGGCAATGTATGCAACAGACGATCTGGCCTTCAGCACGCGCGCGCGGCAAGCTAAGAAATGGTTTGACTCGGTTTGTTTACATAAGAAGAGGATGGCCGGTAGAGCGCTTGCTCAGTGCATACGCTCAGCACTCAACGGATCAGTGTGCATACTTACGGAAAAGGTCGGATTATCAAGACACTCTAAGACAGAAGCGAATAAGTTACAGAAAAGATGTATTTGAAACTTTAATTCGAAATAAAGACGATTCTAAGTTTTGGTCAACTGTACATAGCATTAAAAGAAAAAAAAATGGATCAGCCCCCTCTATCTCATTTGGCACGTGGGAAGCACACTTTGAAACGATTTTTTCACCCGGAGATCGCGAGTCGACACGTGCCGACTCAGCTGTATAGCAGGACGGAAGTCAGCAAAAAGAAAACGATTATATTCCCGATTTAGATGATGAGATAACAGACAGTGAAGTGCACCAGGCAATAAGGAAACTGAAATTAAATAAAGCTTCGGGATTAGATAGTTGCGCTGAATATTTGAAAACGGCCAAGCCCATTATAACACCCTTTCTGACAAAAGTATTTAGCCAAATATACAAGAATGGTTATTCAGGGACCAAATCAGTTATTATTCTTCCTCTACTTAAGAAAGGCGATGCTCTTAAATCCTGAAAATTATAGAGGCATTTCTTTACTTAGTTAAGTTAGTAAGGTCTTTACATCAGTATTAAACGAGAGATTGTATAAATGGGCAGAAAAAGAAGGCAAAATAAGTGAAGAACAGGCTGGCTTTCGCAAAC
>JADBJO010012488.1:30000-32500 GCA_016801955.1 Conus betulinus
CGTGGCCCCATGGTCAATATTCAACTGTTTCCGTAGTATATTGGTGTCTTTTCTATTTGCCACTCATAGTTTTTGCCTCGAGCCGTGGATTACATTACACGGGGTAAGACAAGAAATTTAGTGTGCTCTCTCTCTCTCTCTCTCTCTCTCTCTCTCTCTCTCTCTCTCTCTCTCTCTCTCTCTCTCTCTCTCTACCGAAATACATTTTTTTTCCTTAAGTGTCCAAGTTACAAAAAAAAAAACGAGGAAAACATATTCATAAACACTATAAAGATAGCTTTCCTGTCCAGTTGAAGACACTACTGCACAACGAAAATGCTGTCATAATGAGATATGCTGCTATGTTTGTGCATTACGCTTTACGTTTTAGAGAGGAACAGTTGTGATGAAACGTTACAAACCTAAGTTTTGTTACTTATGTTATCGTCAAATGAGCATCAATCTTTTTGGAATTTTTTTCTATGTAAATCATTCATTTTCAATAGCAAAACAATTTCATGTTTCGTGTCTCATGTGGATAGGCTGGAGGTCTCACATTAAAGTCACGAGTTCACGGGTTCTCTCTCTCTCTCTCTCTCTCTCTCTCTCTCTCTCTCTCTCTCTCTCTCTCTCTCTCTCTCTGCTGCTTATTCGTTGTATAGACTAAAGAGACAGACACGTATTGGCAGATGGTCAGAGTCAGGGTCTGGTTTCCGGTTCAGGATACCTTTCTCCAAACTCTTTCATCAATACTCTCTCTAATCACAGCACACATCTAAAAACTGGTGGAACTTGAACTCGCACTTCCAGCAGGACACGTTCTCTTTCCTTATATTGAACCTTGAAGAGTGACCATTAAAACTCAAGGGTTGTCCTCCTCTGGATTTGCTGGTGGAATAATGAAAAAAGAGAAGCTGTGGTTGTTGTCTGTGTGGCGGGCTGGCCTTTAATAACACTGAAGAGAATACTGAGCTTGGATGACAGCCCTGCGTGGCGGGCTGGGGTATGATGGACACTGCCACGAAAACTGAGCTCAGCTGGAGTTGTACAAGATATAAGTAAGAGGTACGAGCTATGTGGTAAGGACTATCGGGTATGTATTTGCATGAATGTATCAGTAATCTAAGTTTCAACCCTCTCACGCTCTCTCCCTCCAAACTCTCTCTCCCTATCGCTCTCCTCTCTCATCTCTCCTCCCCCCTCTCGCTCTCTCCTCTCGCCTCCCCATCTCCTCTCTTCATCTCTCTCCTCTCCCCACTCTCCTCGATCTCCCTCTTCTCTCCTCCCTCCCCATCTCCTTCCTCTCCTCTCTCTCTCCGTCCTCGCTCGCCACTCCCCTCTCTCTCTCGCTCTCCTCTCTCTCCTCATCCTCCTCCTCTCTCCCGCTCGCTTCCTCCTAACGATCTCTCTCCCTCTCCCTCCGTCTCCCTCTTCAGCTCGCCCTCAGGGCGGGTTCCTCAGTCTACTTCTCGCTTCCCTCTCTCGCCGTTTCTCTCCTACTCTCCCTCTCATCTTTCTCTCCTCGCTCTCATCTCATCCCTCGCTCTCCTCTCGATCTCTCTCCTTCCATTCTTCTCCTTTCTTCTCTCTCGCGCTCATCTCCCTATCCTCTCCTCCTCTTCTCTCTCGTCCTCTCCTCTCGGCTTCCTCCTCTCGCTCTCGCTTCTCCTCCTCTCCCCTCCTCTCTCTCGCCAATCAATGAACTCTCGATCAGCTCCTGCTCTCCTCTCTGTCATCTCTCTCTCGTCCCTCTCTCTTCATTCAATGTCTACATCCTAAAGAGCTTCCCCTCTACTCGTCCTTGATCAATCAGCCTCTGGTCAGAGTCAGGGTCTGGTTTCGCTCTCCTCCTCCAGCTCGCTCTCCTCCTCTCCGAACTCTTCTCTCGTCTCCCTACTCCCTCTCTAAGTCACAGCTGCCTCCCCTCATCAGGTCTCGCGTCTCCCCTGTGGTAAGACTATCTGAACTCATGCCCCCCCTTCACTTCAGCAGGACACTGTATAAGTCTCTCCTTATCTCTTCAACCCTCATCCTTGATCGCCGTCATCAGCATCCTCTCCTCCCTCTCTCTCTCAACGGTCTCCGCTCATCGTCCTCCTCCTGTCCCTCCTTTCTCTCTCTCTCCCGCCTCAATCCCTCGCTCTCTCATCTCCTCTGGTCTCTCCTCTCCTACTCCCATCTCTCTCCTCCCTATCTCTCTCTCTCTTCTCTCCGTCTCTCTCTCTCGGATCTCCTCGCCCTGCTCTCTCCTCTCTCTGTAGCGCTCTCTACTCGCCTCTCTCTCTCTCATCCCCCCTCTCTCCTGTACTCTCTCATCCCTAAGTCTCGCCCTCCCCGCCAAGCTCTCTCCTCCGTCTCTCCTCAGTCTCCTCCGCCTCGCTCGCTCTCTCCTCTCCCTCCTCAGCTTCTCTACTCTCTCTCCGTCTCTCCTCTCCCTCTCCGCTCTCTCTCTCGATCTCCTCATCTCTCGATCTCCTCCCTCTCTCGCCTCTCCTCTCTCTCTCTCTCCTCTCCAATCCTC
>JADBJO010012488.1:37500-42500 GCA_016801955.1 Conus betulinus
TTTCACACATTTTCCTTTTGTATCAGCGACTCTCCAACATAAAACCCAAATGTATCCGTCGCGGTTTGACTGCCCTATGATCATCAGCCGGATTCCTATCATCCCTCAGTGTGACCCATGTCAGCCCAGTGTGGACCGATTCTGTCTGTCTGTATGACCCATGTCCGCCCAGTGTGGACTGATTCTGTCTGTATGACCCATATCAGCCCAGTGTGGACAGATTCTGTCTGTATGACCCATGTCAGCCCAGTGTGGACTGATTCTGTCTGTGTGACCCATGTCAGCCCAGTGTGGACTGATTCTGTCTGTGTGACCCATGTCAGCCCAGTGTGGACTGATTCTGTGTGACCCATGTCAGCCCAGTGTGGACAGATTCTGCCTGTCTGTGGGATCCATGTCAGCACAGTGTGGGCTGATTCTGCCTGTCCGTGTAATCCATGTCAGCCCAGTGCGGACAGATTCTGCCTGTCTGTGGGATCCATGTCAGCCCAGTGTGGACTGATTCTGCCTGTCTGTGTGTGATCCATGTCAGCTCTGTGTGGACTGATTCTGTCTGTCTGTGTGATCCATGTCAGCTCTGTGTGGACTGATTCTGTCTGTCTCTGTGATTCATGTCTGCCCAGTGTGGACTGATTCTGTCTGTCTGTGTGATCCATGTCAGCCAAGTGTCGAATGCCGTAAAATGACGACAGCGAGCTGATCACGGGCCCACAGCTATCTTCTAATAACATAATATTATCAACCACTTTCTGTCGAACATCCAGCGCGTGCGCACCTGTGTGTGTGTGTGTGTGTGTGTGTGTGTGTGTGTGTGTGTGTGTGTGTGTGTGTATGCGCGTGTGTGTACGCGCGCGCGCGTACGTCAGTATGGTGTGTATGCACGCGCGCGCGCGCGCGAGCGTGTGTGTGTGTGTGTGTGTGTGTGTGTGTGTGTGTGTGTGTGTGTGTGTGCGCGCGTGCGTGCGTGCGTGCGTGCGTGTGTGTGTGTGTGTGTGTGTGTGTGTGTGTGTGTGTGTGTGTGTGTGTACATCTCATCTCCTTAGCCATGATTTGACATTTGTGGTTCAATTAGATTATGAACAACATGAAATGAAAACTGGATCTTTCGTACCAGCCTCTCTCTCTCTCTCTCTCTCTCTCTCTCTCTCTCTCTCTCTCTCTCTCTCTCTCTCTCTCTCTCTCTCGTATGGATCAGCTTCACTGATCCGAAAGTTAGCCATGTATATCTTTTATGCTTTACGACAAAGAAACACTGCAATCATGGATTTGTGAACCAAAAATAATGTAGCTTAAAATAAATGTCAGCGAACCGCCCAGAGAAACGTGGACAAACGAGTCACAAGACAAACCACAACGCGTTTCAACCTCTTAGGTCTTCTTCAGGTGCAACAAACATGAAACAAATAACGAAAATGCACTTAGCTTTGATCGCTTCTGTGTTCAGCGCAAGAAAGAAGGCGTTGAATCAATTTCACTTTGCAACTACAAATAATGTAGATCATTCTTAAGGTTTAATTTCTGGTGAAATGAATATCCCTATGTATGAACTTTCTTTCCAGCTTACAACGTGATTTTGTACCTTAACTTTATTTCTATGGGCTAGGGGCCTGAAGAAATTAAAACATTGTTCTTGTTCTTGTTCTTGCTCTCTCTCTCTCTCTCTCTCTCTCTCTCTCTCTCTCTCTCTCTCTCTCTCTCTCTCTCTCTCTCTCTCTCTCTGTCAATCCTGACACCGCACAGGAATTTGGCCGGGCCCATATCGCGAAAACTCTTAAGCTCGTGACTTACAACATTGAAGGACTGTCACGTGTTTTTGATAACGATCTTCGATCCTATTTAAGTAGCTTTGATTTTTGTTTGCTTGTAGAAACTTTTGCTACTCACTTTCCAGACCATTTATTTCCTAGTTTTAAATCTTTCATAATTCCTGGTGTGAAGTTATCCGACGGTATAACAGCCAGATTATCGGGTGGTTTGACTCTCCTTGTCAGAAAGGAATTAGCAGCCTATTTGGAACAAGTGTTTGTTGAATATGACAATATAATAGTTATGAAAATGACAAAAGAATTGTTTAACGCAGATTCTCCTACAATGTTGATCGGAACGTATATTCCACCCATGAATTCTCAGTATTTTCGGGACACTGAAACATCCAATGGCGTGGCCCTCCTAGAACAGTGTATCCTGGATCTGATGGAAACGTTTGGAAATGTACCACTTTTTCTGCTAGGCGATTTCAACGCACGAGCTGAGGGAGAGAACAGTTGTGAGTGGGATGATGAAGGGGACGGCGCTGCGCTTTGGAAGGGGGGGTGATGATCAAGCGTCTTTTCGCACGTCTAAAGACACTGTTTTAAATGAATTTGGTATATATTTGTTGAACGTTTGTGATTGTTTTGAGTTATCCATTTTGAATGGGGCCGTTAAAGGCGATGTTGATCTCGGCAACTTTACATACATTTCTCCGATTGGATGTAGCATTGTTGACTTTGCCATAATGTCAAAACGTATAATTAGTCACTGTGTATCTTTGCATGTCAGTCCAAGAATAGAGTCAAAACATATACCTGTAGAAGTCATATTGAAGTCACAATTTAGCAGCCCCACTAATGATACTTTACCAGAAAATTTGTACACAATTGAGAAATTAATTTGGGATGGAAATAAGATTGAAGAGTTTAGAGAAAATATTGAATCAGACGATTTCAAGCTCCGCTTGGAAAATGCTACTCTTCTTGTTTACGATGACGTAAACAAAGCCGTTGACATTTTTAATTATGCGTTACTTTCTGCTAGTCAATGTATGAAGAAAAAACTATTGTAGTTGGTAAAGAAAAAATGGTTTGACAAAGAATGTCGGCAGCACAGAAAAGAGCTCAGACACGATTTGCGACAGTTATATTGTTCGTACAAATAAGGCTATTGAAGACATTGACAATATTGAAAATGTTGACAAAGAAGAGATGTTATGGGCAGATTACAACCAAACACGTACAGATTACAAAAGGTTATTAGAATATAAACGAACACAACATCGGCAAGAAATGTTAGAATCTGTCAATGAAACTATTAACAACTCTTCTGGCTTTTGGAATGAAATCAAACCCTGTATGTATAAGAAAATGCTACAAATGCTATTTCTGAAGAAGACTGGCACAACCATTTTTGTGACAGACTTCACTCTGATGTAAATACAGACAATGTAGAAAACGCTAACAATGAAAACGAGTCCCCAGCAGAGTGAATGCTTTAATCGCTTCAACACGGAGACTCTTGAACGCGAAATCACTGCATCTGAGGTGTACGCAGCTGTCCGCTCCTTGAAGAATGGAAAATCAGCAGGGCCCGACGAAATTATTGGGGAAATATTTAAATATTCGATCTGTACTATTGCTCCCTTTTTAGTTATTTTATTCAATGTCTTATTTGCTTCGGGAAAGTATCCTTTACAGTGGACAGAAACAATAACACAACTACTCTTTAAAAAGAGTGACACTATTTTACGAGATAACTATAGGAGAATTTCCCTATTGAACATCTGAGAGCAAAATTTACAGCCATATACTAAACACTAGGTTAACAAAGTGGATAGAGGAAAATAACGTTATTAATGATTGTCCAGTTGGCTTTAGGAAAAATCATAGTACAATTGACCATGTGTTTACATTATGCTCTTGAATTCAAAAACAATTATTATTGCATAAGAAACTATATGTTGCATTTATTGACTTTAAGAAAGCTTTTGACTCGGTTATACGTAATAATTCATGGTCTATTTTGAAAGAAAAAAAGAATTGATGGGAAAATGTATCGAGCTTTAACTAGCATGTATAACATAGTCAAAGCAGCAAGAGTGAGAAATGGCAACAGATTAGGTGAATCATTTAGCTGTCAAACTGGGTTAAAGCAAGGGGAAATTTGCAGTCCAGTTCTGTTCTCCATATTCATTAATGAGTTAGCAAAAGAAATTATTAGAAAAGGGAAACGCGGGCTTCAGCTCTTACCAGGTTTCTTAAAACTTGTTATTCTGATGTATGCAGATGACAATTTTATTCTCCAACTCTCTTGTGGGGCTTCAACATCAGTTGAATACTTTACACGATACGGCTATAAAGCTTGGTTTAACATTTAATTTAAGAAATCAAATGTAGTGGTATTTAGAAATGGTGGCTGTCTATCAGATAAAGAGCACTGGTTGTATGGGCATTCCAAGATGACTGTGTTGAATATGTACAGATACCTAGGAATTATTCTTTCAACAAGGTTGTCCTTAAAGCACAGTTTTAATGATATGGCTAGCAAGGCTAAACGCAAAGTGATACAAATTATCAGGTTTCTGTGGTTTTCTAGGTGAAAGTCCCCAGTTATATTTTTCAAGCTGTTTGATGTCCCAGATCTAGCCCATACTTCGTTATGGTGCTGAGGTGTGGGGTCTAACGAGCAATGTTGATCTTTTGGAAAAGATTCAATTCTTTGCATTGAAAAGATTCCTAAATGTTAGCGTAAGAACACCAAATGTGATGGTTTATGGGGAGCTGGGACGTTACCCATTGCAAGTCAGTTTCCAGATCAGAACTATCAAATACTGGTTAAGAATTTTGCAAATGCCGAGTCATCGTTTACCATACAAAGCCTATCAAATGTTGCTACATTGTCGTAATAATAATAAAAACACATGGGCTGCTACAAAATTTTTTTTTTCTTTATAGGCATGGGTTTGGCAAGGTATGGGAAAATCAAGGAGTGGGAAACATAAAAACATTTGTCTGTTCACTAAAAACTACCATTATCAACGGATTTAAACTGAACTGGTCCACAGACACATTGCAAAGTGAACGTTTTCAATTCTTTAGAACGTTTAAAAGTGGATTAGTACTATCTCCTTATCTGATTAATGTAAACACTTGAAGGCCAGAATAAGTTTGATAGATTAAGACTTGGAGTATCTCCACTAAAAGTACACAAGTTCCGTTTCCGAAGAAATTTGAATGAAGATGATC
>JADBJO010012488.1:47500-67500 GCA_016801955.1 Conus betulinus
GAGTTCATTTGGATGATTCGTTTGTACAACAAAATCATCTCCCGTGGAGATAGCCTGGGGCAAAGGGGGAAATGACCTTTGGGCAAACCCAGAATGGCCCCCTTCCAGCAGAGGAGATGGAGCAGAAGAAGAGGGGTCATTGTGGGCCAGCCCTTGGGCAGGGTTGGATGACATGCTGAAGGTGAGCACTTCGCGGCAAGACCAAACCCAGCTCCTGGAAGTTCAACTGTAAGAGATGACTGATTTGGTGCGTTACAGCAGCTTGTATCATGAGCATCACCATTCCCATTCAGTATAAAGTTCTCTGTGATGAAAGGGATGCGCAGTCTGGGAGAAGGTTGAACTTAATCAAAAAACACAAAATTATGTTTCATATTTTTGTACCTTAATTAAAAAAAATTCTGTTGTATCTAACTTTGACAATGAATTGTGGATTGTTCAGAGTTTTAATAGTCTGAATGCGATGATGTTGAAGAGTGTTAACTCAACTGATCTTTGAGAACGTCTATAAGAACTTCGGAATGGACTGTGAGTATTTTTACTTGTGGAATCCCTAACATTGGCTTCATAATTCACACGACATTCGGCGTAAGCGTAAACCTGTAATAACAAAATGACGGTGTTATCGACAAGAGGCAGTACTGAGACTGTACATTTTTCTGGTCACGGCGTTAAAGGGACATAGAGGCTAATTTCGTGCAGTTGACATGTTACAGTTTGGAAACGTAGTGTTGTTAAAGTCGAATTGACTAAGAACAGCAGGCAAGATTAAAATACAGCTGCCGACGTGTTGCGCTGTTTAGACGGGAAGCCATTAAGAGTGTATGATAATAAATTCTTCTTCTGCGGTCGATTTTTTTTTTTCTGGCTGCGTCAGATCATCATCCCTGTCGCCACAATGAATCCCACAGTCTTATTATTATTATCAATATTATTATCATTATGAATACTTATAAAGCACTTATCCTCGTCTAGAGACTTAACTCTGAGCGCTTTACAATCCACACTCGTTTACACAACGGGCTGCCTACCAGGGTAGTGCCGACTGAAGAGCTGCTTGCTGGCGCTTCATTCAGTCGTTTCCCGTGTCATCAAGTCAATATAGTTCAATATTGTTCACTCAGTTTCCTTTACTTTCCTTCATTCTTTCCATTTCTCACGCAGGGTGCATGCTATGTGTAACGTGTCGTCCATACCAACGGCCAGCCTGGCCCAGCCTTCTCTTCCGAAAGCTGGTGATGGGATTTTACGTGTGTGTGCAAGATATTACACACGAAACCTCGGTTTATAGTCTTATTCGAAGGACTGCCTGGGAAATGGAGTCAGAACCAATGTTAACTCCGAGGAAAAAAAATCCCCCTGTACCGAAACGGCCCTGCGGAGATTCGAACCCGCAACCCCAGGATCATCAAGATTACGAGTCCGGCGTTCTGCCACTGAGCTTTTCCGGCCCCTTTCTCGAGGTCTTTGCGGCTGCCCCAAAACGCACCCTCTGGCCAGGTTTGACGCCGTAGGACACAATGACTGGCTGGACAGTGTTGGAGGATGTTTTTGGGGTCTAAGATCCAGTGCCACACAGACATTCGTCAGTGTGGGCAATCTTAATTCGGCTGTAGTGGTTCTGCAGTCGCTAGGTCTGTAGGTCACCAGGTGGCTGAATTGCTTCATATTGCTGCCTGGCTTGGACACAGCGTGAGCGTTATCATTCCTAGTGATCCCACAGTAGTATGGGATCCACTAGAGTACAATGGTGGTAATAAGAAACAAAAGCAGTACTATTCATCAACACGCAGGGCAATGAATCGTTGCGATATCACCAAGAGCTATTGACGCATAGTGTTGTTGAAAGGTACCCGCCAACGTGGTTCCTAAGGAAATAAGGATAAACTGCATGTTTGGATCGGATGCATGATTGAAAACCACCTTCTAATTGATTGTTTTATTTAGCATCGCTTTTTTCTGGAGCTAAATAGTAGCCAGCCTGTAGATACAGCCGTTTCCTGGCCGCCACACACAATGAACACAAACGTTGTCTTTCTTAAAGAAGCTGATATTATCATTGAACTGATGACTCGAATTCGTGAACAGCTGCTTGCGCACTCAGGCGCCCACAGTTAAAACCAATCTGCATCTACTAATTGTCTGCTTCTTAACATCTGCTTTCATTGCTGGATTCGTTTGCTTGTGTCTTTCTTTGTTATTGTTATCAATGGTGGTGGTGTCGTTAATGTTGTTTTTGCTTTATAGCAGCCCCCACGTCTTGTTTCATAATTTTGTGCTTTGCTGTGTCTGTCTCTGTCTGTCTGTCTGTCTGTCTCCCTCCTCTCTATCTCTCTCTCTCTCTCTCTCTCTCTCTCTCTCTCTCTATCTCTCTCTCTCTCTCTCTCTGTGGTTGAATTTGTTTGTGCTTTTTTTTGTTTCAGAGCTGTTAATGATGAACATGTGTAGATTTTCACAGCCTACATTCGTTTGCCGTTTAAAATCTTATACTGGGAACGTTTTTGTTTTTTTTTTCTTGGCCAGTCAGGGCCAGACGGATCCATACGATGTGTTGCAGAATACAATTCTTCAGGACTGAAGGCAAGTTTGCTGTTTTTGAAAGACAAATTGGAGAGAGATAAATGGGCAGATAACTTCGTCATTGATTCGGGATGCACATGCTGAACTCGGCAAGTCCTACATTATTGTTCATTACCACACGAAAAACACTTTAGGCTTTTAAAGGTTTTTTTCTTGATGTTAGGCATTTCACGGAACTTTATCACGTCACAGTTTGTACCTTGACAGCGAGGGATGATGACTTTCTTGAGTGGAGAAGTCATTACATCTAAATCGAAGTAAAATTCATCTCAGCTATGAAAATGTCACAGCTAACAGAATCGCTATTTTCATGGTATTTTACTCAATACCCCTTTATGGATCGGTAATCTAAGAATCCGTTTTCGGAAAAGCACAAATGTCAAAAAATGACAGGTGTGGTAATACGTTATACATCATAGTTGTGGTATGTTGATATTTTGCTTGATTGTGGTCCAAAAGATCTCATCCTGTGTATTCAGACGATGTTAAATTTATCCATTGTCAACAACAGCGCAGTCTCCAAGGGTGGTACAGGACTGCTCTAAAGGCAGGTGAGGACAGTGCCTCTCTGGGTCCTCCCCAGCACCTTCGGCTGTTTCTTTTTTCTTCTTTTTCTTTCTTCTGATATTTTGCTTGATTGTGGTCCAAAGATCTCATCTGTGTATTCAGACGATGTTAAATTTTTATCGCACAGCGCCGTACCATTATTGTTGGTGTCTTTGAAGGTTATGAGTGGGCATTTCGAATGTAGCCATGTTTTATTTCAGAAGATTCTTTAGTTTCGATTGAAGTTTAAAGTTTTGAAGTTTAGAGCCCAGACGACACGACAGAGCCTCTTCAGGCATGCCAGACATACACAGGAATTACATTAGAAACTGGTCAGATCAGTGAACACAAACTCTCAGAGAAGAAACAAACAACAAAAGCTGTTTAAACTTGCAAGTGACATCCGGTTAAACTTGCCAGGTGACATGGCATATACAAAAGCCTGGGCAAGGAGAGAGAGAGAGAGAGAGAGAGACGAGAGAGAGAGAGAGAGAGAGAGAGAGAGAGAGAGAGAGAAATATCCCTCAGTTTAGCAGTGCGCGACATGCCAAAAAATTTTAACGTTGCAGCATCTCTATGCTAATCTTCACGTACTGCCTTACTGAGAACTAGTTCTTCATAATGTAGCTGTCATTGATGCGATGGATTGGTGCTGACTTTTTGTGGTATAGGACGGCCTGGAAAATAAACATTTGTTTTAATCCAGCCCTAAATTTGCTGCCCGTTAGACAATATACGTAGAAATTAGTGGCACTGTTTCAAATACCACAAGATTGTGCTGGCTGCTTGGAAGATCTTATATTGTCCCCTCTGAATTGGATGAGCAATCAACGTTGTGAATCGGAAGATATATTGTGATGGGTGCTGTCAGAAGGACAAAGGAAATACTTGTAGCAATCAGGGTAACAGTCAATGAAGAGACTTTCCGCTGTCTGGCAATCTTGGGTGGCCTGTTGAACTGGAAGGCGTGAAGATGTTCTAACAGATCTGGCAAACTGTCCAGATAAGAACACTGTTGCTGATCATCAACAGTACGAAAGGTACAATACACATTCAAACATGTCAACCAAGAGACCAGATTGCGCCGAAAAACCTCGATACGTTTCTGATACAACAGTAGTATCGACACAGGCCCCGAACATACAGACTATATCCATAGAAAGAAAAGTGACAATGGATCAGAATCATACAACCGTCATTATACCAGCAGTCGCCCACGACTTTCCCTTCGTCCACACAGCATTGACTCGGAGTGGCCACAGCACAGAAGCTGCGGGATCTGAGCATGGTGAGTGCCACCAGCATCCACGGAGATAAAGCAGCTGTCATGTAGAGCAGCATCCTGTTTTATTTTACAGGACCAGAACTGGTCTGTCAAGTATGGCACATTGAAAAGCTTGTGGAGAAAACCCATTAAAAGGACTTACTAACAACACCAGCAGAAGGTCAGACCAGGCCAGAATGTATGAAGAAAAACACTCGAAAGTGGATGCAGGAAGAGAAAGCATGGTCAGAATTATCATCAAATTCCCAAATATCCCAAAAACACATACAGTAGGGTCACATCCACCAATTCTCCAGATATGGTCACGATACATTTTTGTCTATGTTAAGAATTGATCCCACCACATCTGCCAGGCGCGTCGCTCTGTGCTTCGTCATCACGAAAATGTTCTCCGTCAGTGCTGGAAACCTGAGTTACCTGCATTGGGTTTCAGTTGTGCGCGCGCCTACGTAATGACTCCTTGGCTGACACAGGGGAAAAGTGCCTTCTTCGTGTTTTTATGTGCCCCTGAATGATGATATATAGACCAAGCGCACTGATAGTAAAACCTTCAATACTGACGGAACCGCAATAGGCCTACATCTATTACAGCCAAGGGTATGCCAGTTTTAAAGGTACTAGATGTCAAAACACAGTCATCGGTCAACTACAGATTCGTCACCCAAGGATGCTGTCACCTGGGCAACGTTTCGCTACCCTGGCTGTTTGGTGTATGGCGTTGTTTGTGTTATGTTTTGATTGTTATGTGCTGTGTTCCATTAAGGTGGTCCTGTTGCGTTGTGTGGTGTTCCGTTGCATTGTGTTGGGATATGTTTTGAGTTTGCATTACGTTCACATGTATTGTGTTGTGTTGCTTTGCTTTTGTAATTCATCTGTGATTTGACCGTGAGCATGTTTTATCTCAAATTGGACTACAGCACTAATCGGTTCAGTGAAATCAATCACAACTAGATATATGGTCAAGATGTACTGATATGTCTGTTACCACTTACATGTCTGGTGGAAAGGAATGTCTGTTGTCACCACATGTCTGTGGAAAGGAATGTCTAGCTGTCATCCACATGTCTGTGGAAAGGAATGTCGCTGTCAACCACATGTCTGTGGAAAGGAATGTCTGTTGTTGTCAGTCTGTGGAAAGGAATGTCTGCTGTCACCCACATGGAAAGGAATCGTGTGTGGAAAGGAATGTCTGCCTGTCATCGCCCCAGTATTGTGGGACATGTCTGATGGACCAACTGTCGATGGAAAGGGATGTCTGGCTGTCACCCACATGTCTGGTGGAAAGAATGTCTACTGTTATTCACATGTCTGGTCTAAAGGAATGTCTGTTGTCATTCACATGTTTGGTGGAAACGAATGTCTGTTGTTATTCACATGTCTGGTTGGAAACGAATGTCTGTTGTTATTCCACATGTCTGGTGGAAAGGATATATTGTTGTCACCCACATGTCTGGTGAAAAAGGAATGTTTGCTGTCACCACATGTCTGGTAGAAAGGAATGTTTTGCTGTCACCACATGTCTGGTGAAAAGGAATGTCTGCTGTCACCACATGTCTGGTGAAAAGAATGTCTGCTGTCACCACATGTCTGGTGAAAAAGGAATGTTTGCTGTCACCACATGTCTGGTGAAAAGGAATGTTTGCTGTCACCACATGTCTGGTGAAAAGGAATGTTTGCTGTCACCACATGTCTGGTGACAAAGGAATGTTTGCGTCACCACATGTCTGGTGAAAAGGAATGTATGCTGTCACCACATGTCTGGTGAAAAGGAATGTTTGCTGTCACCACATGTCTGGTGGAAAAAGGAATGTCTGCTGTCACCACACATGTCTGTGGAAAAGAGATGTCTGCTGTCACCACATGTCTGGTGGAAAGGGATGTCTGCTGTAACCCACATGTCCTGTGGAAAGGGATGTCTGCTGTCACCACAGACATGTCTGTCGACAGGGGTGTCTGTTATCACACACGCATGTTTAGAGGAAGAAATGTTTTCTTTCACCCAATTTTCAATAGTGACCAGAGTATTTTTGCGCGACTGACGTGAATGAATATGAGTAACTATTCGGGAGAGGTTTAAAAAGAGCTGAAACCAAATGTGAAATTTCTTGTGTGTGTGTGTGTGTGTGTGTGTGTGTGTGTGTGTGTGTGTGTGTGTGCGCGCGCGCATACGCGCGTGTGTGCGAGTGGGTGTTTGCGTGCGTACCTGTGTGTGTGTCTGTGTGTGTGTGTTTGTGTGTGTGTGTGGTGTGTGGTGTGTGTGAGTGCGTGGTATACCTGTGATACTTATTTTTACACATTCGTTTCTCAATTTGCGTGGAAACAATTGTTACTGACATTTACATCTATTTAGGTTAGTTCACAGTTCTCATATGTCAGGTTAGGTAAGTGGTAACATGAATGGGACAACAATGGGTTGCCGGGCAAAGGTTTCAGTCTATAGGTGTTACCAAGTGTTTAAACTGTAAGAGATTCCGTGGTGTTCAAGACCTTGTAATATCGAAAAACTCCAGAACCACTGCAACTCCTCATTAAAAGAAATATATCTATCACTTTATACCATCATCATTGTTTATCACATGAATTAAAAACATAAAGTACATCAATAGATAAATACATATTGTCGGAAACTGCAATCGAAATCGATGGATACACCTCACACAGGACAAAAACATACACTCTGTGAACACCTGTATTCGAAAAGCACGAGAAGTATATGACAAAGTCACTGGAAAATATATAGTCAGAATTCTCTATCTCTCTCTCTCTCTCTCTCTCCTCTCTCTCCTCTCTCTCTCTAATCTCTCTCTCTCTCTCACTCGTCTCTCTCTTCTCTCTCTCTCAAGCTAAAGAACGGTTAAATCTGGTATTTAGGAGCTAGAGAAAGATGGATGTGTGGGGAGCTGTGATGCCTGTGGTAATGTATACAAATACCTAGGAATTTGCTTTTCAACAAGATTGAGTTTTGTTATAGCATGTCGTAATTTAAGAAAGTAGTAGAGCTAAAATCGCTTTACTGTGCATTTCACAAAAGTTATATAAGTTTCAAAATAACTCGTGACTGTCATTTGAAGATTTTTCCATTCACAAATTCAGCCGATTGTTCAGTACGGCGCAGAGCTATGGGGACTTGATAATGCGGCATCTGAATGCGAAAGGTTCATTTTGTTTGCTCTCAAGAGATTTTTAGCGTAGAGATGTGAACTCCTAATGATTTTGTTTACGGAGAGACAAACAGATACCTTACACACACCACACACAAACACACACACACACACACACACACTTGGGGAGGACACGTCCGGCAGCTGTTCTGGACGACACCTAGGAAGACCACGAGACGCACCATGCCACATTCACCCAGGGGTTTTCCATCTCACCCCAGGCGTCATGACCTGCCGTTTCCACTAGAGAGGCGTGCTTGGTGGAACTACTATGACGTTTTTGAGTGACTGGTGCTAGATTTATATTTCCTACTCAGAACATCTGTCGGTTTCATGGAAGTAGACTTGTTTAATTTCAGCACAGAAAATTACCCTATCTGACAGGTTTATGACTCAGCAGAAGGAAGTTCATATCAACGTTATCTTGAAAATTAGAAAACCCTCTCTCTCTCTCTCTCTCTCTCTCCTCTCTCTCTCTCTCTCTCTTCTCTCTTATTTATTTTTACTTATTTGTTTTATTTGTAACCCCAACCCCCAAAACAGCCCACCACCCCCCCTCCGCTATTCTGTGCTAGTTTATCAGTGACATGCCTGATAACTCATTTAAGATTTTGCAATGGAATGCTAGATCTGTGTTCACGAACGAAGCATTTTTACGTCAACATCTGGTAAATAACTGCTACAAAATATTGATTTTGCAATCACTAAATGTGTGCAAAACTAAATTACCAAACTTACCACACTTTTATTATCCCCCAGTGCATAATCGAGTTTTTGACACAAAGAAAAAGTCAGCATATGCTATATATATATAAGAGAAGGCACTGAATACTTAATACGACCATCACCTGCACCGTCTGATCTTGCAAACTTATATTCGTGCGCGGCCACAGTTAAAGTCAATACAACATTGTTCTCAACATGTGTGTCTGTATATCTGCCTAAAGGTCCAGACGAGAAAAATACTGAATGGTTACATACATAAATAGACAGCTCTAAGGAAAGATGGTTGATTGCCGGAGATTTTAATGCTCACGGCTCCATTTTGGGACAAAGGTTGTTCATCGATAACAAGCAATCGTTTTCTTGAAAACGTGGTGGATTCAATTATAAGTTTGCCAACTGGGATAAGTTCAAGACTTTTCTTTCCTATAGACACATAGAGACTTTTTGTGAAGATGAAGAAATGTAATGATATGTATTCAAAATTCAACAAAATGATTCTCTTGGCCGCTGATGATTCAATACCAAAATGTCATACTAATACTTCACAAAAAAACACTTCATACCGGCATGTGTGGTGGGACTAAGGATTTGCGAAGAAGCTGTAGCCTTAAAGAAACTGAAATACAAAGAATATATTAAAAACAAAAGTGAAGAAAACCACCTAGAAATGAAGAAAGCTAAGTCACACTCTAACCGAGTAATTGCAAAAGCAAAGCGGCTTTACTGGACAGCGTTTTGTGCTAAAGAAGTTTCTCATCATAAGGACCTTCAAAAAAGTGTGGCAAAAATTTCAAACTATGAAAAAAAGGGATAAATCTCCCAAGATATCCAGTTAATTTGGATAATAAAAAATTCTCAACCTCATCTGAAAAAGCAGAAGCATTCGCTAACATGTTTTCAAAGACAATGCGTCTAGAAAAGTCTTCCACAAGATTGCATACACATAGGAAAAGGGAAGAAAAAACAGAGATGTACGAAGAGCCAGTTTCAAATAATGACCACTATATAAATGCCCCCATAACTATATGCGAGTTAAACGACTCCATCTCCCTGATAGGTAATAAATCATCATCAGTTGGATTGGACGCTGTTTCGAATGAAATGCTAAAACATTTACCAGATAATTATCTTTTGTTTTTTATGAAAAATATTCCACGGGTTTGGAATAATGGTGTTATGCCATCAATTGGAAACATCTGTAATTATTCCCATTGTAAAGCAAGGAAAGTCTCCCACAAGTCTCCACAGTTACCGGCCTGTAGCTCTGACGTCTCATGTAGGGAAACTTATGGAAAGAATTATACTAAATAGGCTTATCTATTTTTGTGATAAAAATGAAATAATACCTATTAATCAAGCAGGCTTCAGAAAAGGAAGATCAACAACCGACCACATTGTAAAATTAACAACACAAATTAAGCATCAATTTGCCAGGCGAAAGAGTACTCTGGCGACATTTTTTTTATGTTAAAAAAGCCTTTGACAGCGTGTGGCATGCTAGATTGCTTTTATAAACTGAAGAAAATTGGCATATCTGGTAATTTTTATAACTACGTTAGAGAATTTTTATCAGAAAGAAGTTTGCAAGTCAGGGTAGAAAACACATATTCAAATTTTAAATCGTGGGAAATGGGCATTCCCCAATAACTACAAACGCTACCGTTGTGCAGTATGCTGATGATCTGTGTATGTGGATAAATGCTACTCTAAGAAAAAGCACGCCAAAAAGATCAATCAACTATTACAAAAAAAATGTATCAGGCAGAGCTAAAAATAATCTAAGTACTTGTTTGAAAATGGACTGAACTTTCCCATGAAAAAAAACGTATATAGTGTTATTCAATAATGGTGATGATCCTGTTGATCTGCCGTCTTTTAGACTTGATGGAATAACACTTCAGTATGTCCACTCAGTAAAATTCTTAGGAGTTTACTTCACATCTAAATTGAAATGGAAAGTTCACATTGATTATNGGTTACTGTGGCGATTGGCGTGTCATAAACAATCTTAAATCATGCATTACACCTAAGGTAGTAACGCCACACGTCCCTCCATTTTTTTTTTTCGCGTACACAGGCTGATACTCCTGCGGACACTCCCTGTATAGGTGTATATAGGCAGGCAATGATTAATCCTATCTACCCGACAAAGGCAGTGGCGTTTTTTTTTTCTTTGTGTGTGTGTGTGTGTGTGTGTGTGCGTGCGTGCGTGCGTGCGTGCGTGCGTGCGTGCGTGCGTGTGTGTGTGTGTGTATGGCCAGTTTTTTTTTTTTTTTTTACCCCGCCATTAAGGCAGCCATACTCCAGCTTCGGGGAGGTCCCTCCAATTAATTACCTTAGAAGCCCGAAAATATGGCCTAAACTGTGTCACAACAGATTTCACACACACACACACACACACACACACACACACACACACACACACACACACACACACATACATACACGCGCGCGCGCATGCACGCACGCACGCACGCACGCACGCACACACACACACACACACACACGTGCGCGTGCGCGTGAGCATGTACACATTCAGGAAGTAAGTGTTCATTGAAGAAGTTGAAAAATGTTGCAGTGATATCAAACAGTTTTTTTTTTTTTTCGTTAGAGTTTGAAAAAACCCAATACTTCTACATTTGGTGTCTTGGAACTATCAAAAATCACTAGCTTCTCCGATTAATGTTCTAATGTATAGGCAAAATGACCTAAATTATCCTCTTTCAATACACCAACGGAATATACGATTACGTCGTGTTAATGTTTTTGATTTTGTTTGATCTTCCTTAGTTTTGTCAGAAAAAAAAAAAATATTAACTCCCAAAACATCTAGAATGAGGCTTCAACTGAAAAGTGCGGCTGACATTTTTTTTCTGGGAACAACACATAAGACAGGGAGGGAGGTAATTGTGAGAAGGCAAAGGGAGAAGTCAGAAGTCGCCATATGTTATCATTGTAGATGACCTGAAATTAGAGATGTAAGCAAATCCTCTTATGACTGCAAGTCTGGCATCCCTTGTTCCCTTTGACAGGAAGCAAATCAAACCGACATTGAAAAGAACTTATTTTTCCCCCACAAGGACACTGTAACCAAATGGAACCAACATTGATTCAACTGTCGTCACTGTCCTTGGCCTCTCAGCTGTTGTAAAGGGTCATGGTGACAGAGACCAAAAAGCCAAGAAAGGACAACGACGACAGTGAGAGTCTCTTCACACTAGCAGTATCAGCAGCATCAGCAACGAGATACCAGTGATGACATCCCACAAACTGACACCCCACCTTTTTGTTTCTTTATATTTGAGAGAGAGAGAGAGAGAGAGAGAGAGAGAGAGAGAGAGAGAGAGAGAGAGAGAGAATGCCAGACACCAAGCTTCATTCAATACATTTCAGTCTAACCCACACATTAAAGTAGTATCCTTCTAGCGTTCCGTTAAAGATCAAGGAACACAGTTCTGAATGAATGTCGTACCGCGCTTACGTGTACACTTCGTTCAGAACCAGGCTTGACGGCAGTGTGTTCCAAGAGCGATCATTGGGAGAGGCCAAGCTCAGCCAGTCCTCTTCAGCTATCCCATTGGTTGCTAAATACACCACTGTGTGGGGCTGTTAAGAAACCGGGAGACGGTCAGAACGGAGCTTGACATGGCGTATGCAGGAGCAACGTTCTGAGCCCTCTCTGGGAGTTTCAAGTCTGCTAACCAAACCGGAGTATTCCTGTAAGCACACGATCCCCTGGAATCTAGTACTTTCCGGTGGAGTCTATCCAGCTGCTATCAGCCGCATGGTGTGTGTGTGTGTGTGTGTGTGTGTGTGTGTGTGTGTGTGTGTGTGTGTGTGTGTGCGTGCGTGCGTGTTAAGAAACCGGGAGACGGTCAGAACGGAGCTTGACATGGCGTATGCAGGAGCAACGTTCTGAGCCCTCTCTGGAGTTTCAAGTCTGCTAACCAAACCGGAGTATTCCTGTAAGCACACGATCCCCTGGATCGCCCGAGATCCAAGACTGAGGCAGTGACTGGGCGTTGAGAGCCGGCCCTGTTACGTCCCAAATTGTCGCACCTTCCCAAATTGTCGTAACGACAATTTGGGATGACAGTCGAGTCCGGGACGTTACAGTGGCATGGCTTTCTCTTTTTCGAAAAACCATTGATTTTTCACCAAAATGAACTGGCTTTTCTAGTGAATCTTGCCAGTGTTTGAAGCAGTTTACTCATCACGAATGTGGTCATTCATGGTTATTGCACCGATTCCATGGGACACACGCTTCAAACTGCATTGCCATTCTTGGAAGACACGTGGATCATGCAGACAGCCAGGACTGGGTTTATCCTTTCAGTTTGAGTTCAACATAACTGTTTTCTGCTATACAGGGCATGTTTCTGTCAAAATGTTCCTTAATATTTTCAGCGAGAAAAAAATCTGCGTTTCTTTGAGTGCGCAGTATACACAGCTGACAGATAGGACAATTAGATAGCTGGGTAGATAGCTAACTGGATGGCCAGACAGACAAACGGACAGACAGTCAGACAGTAACATATTGCTATTTCTTTAGGTAATCAATTTCTAAGTTGAAGCCTCTCAGTAATGACATATTGTAAACACAGACATGTCTCCTGGTATTGCCACTGCAATAACAACAGCAATGTGTCAGTTGAAACCTAACTGGTATTAACCCTCCCGAACTTGACGTTTGCATTGTTGCACTATCCATGTAACGATTAATAGTAATATGCTTATACCCGACCGCCGCATGCCAGTCATTTAGCAGATTCCAGAGCATCTGCATTTGTCAGTTCTGTGACGCGAACTTACTGTACCATCTTCTATTCTAAGCTAACGCTAACCACATGTACTGATTGCACGTCCCACGCCGTGCATTTGTCTAAAGTTACTAGTTTCACACATTTTCCTTTTGTATCAGCGACTCTCCAACATAAACCCAAATGTATCAGTCGTGGTTTGACTGCCCTATGATCATTAGCCGGATTCCTATCATCCCTCAGTGTGACCCATGTCAGCCCAGTGTGGACAGATTCTGTCTGTCTGTATGACCCATGTCAGCCCAGTGTGGACTGATTCTGTCTGTATGACCCCTATCAGCCCAGTGTGGACAGATTCTGTCTGTATGACCCATGTCAGCCCAGTGTGTGGACTGATTCTGTCTGTGTGACCCATGTCAGCCCAGTGTGGACTGATTCTGTCTGTGTGACCCATGTCAGCCCAGTGTGGACTGACTCTGTGTGACCCATGTCAGCCCAGTGTGGACAGATTCTGCCTGTCTGTGGGATCCATGTCAGCACAGTGTGGGCTGATTCTGCCTGTCCGTGTAATCCATGTCAGCCCAGTGCGGACAGATTCTGCCTGTCTGTGGGATCCATGTCAGCCCAGTGTGGACTGATTCTGCCTGTCTGTGTGTGATCCATGTCAGCTCTGTGTGGACTGATTCTGTCTGTCTGTGTGATCCATGTCAGCTCTGTGTGGACTGATTCTGTCTGTCTCTGTGATTCATGTCTGCCCAGTGTGGACTGATTCTGTCTGTCTGTGTGATCCATGTCAGCCAAGTGTCGAATGCCGTAAAATGACGACAGCGAGCTGATCACGGGCCCACAGCTATCTTCTAATAACATAATATTATCAACCACACTTTCTGTCGAACATCCAGCGCGTGCGCACCTGTGTGTGTGTGTGTGTGTGTGTGTGTGTGTGTGTGTGTGTGTGTATGCGCGTGTGTGTACGCGCGCGCGCGTACGTCAGTATGGTGTGTATGCACGCGCGCGCGCGCGCGAGCGTGTGTTTGTGTGTGTGTGTGTGTGTGTGTGTGTGTGTGTGTGTGTGTGTGTGTGCGCGCGTGCGTGCGTGCGTGCGTGCGTGTGTGTGTGTGTGTGTGTGTGTGTGTGTGTGTGTGTGTGTGTGTGTGTGTGTGTACATCTCTCCTTAGCCATGATTTGACATTTGTGGTTCAATTAGATTATGAACAACATGAAATGAAAACTGGATCTTTCGTACCAGCCTCTCTCTCTCTCTCTCTCTCTCTCTCTCTCTCTCTCTCTCTCTCTCTCTCTCTCTCTCTCTCTCTCGTAATGGATCAGCTTCACTGATCCGAAAGTTAGCCATGTATATCTTTTATGCTTTACGACAAAGAAACACTGCAATCATGGATTTGTGAACCAATAATGTAGCTTAAATAAATGTCAGCGAACCGCCCAGAGAAACGTGGACAAACGAGTCACAAGACAAACCACAACGCGTTTCAACCTCTTAGGTCTTCTTCAGGTGCAACAAACATGAAACAAATAACGAAAATGCACTTAGCTTTGATCGCTTCTGTGTTCAGCGCAAGAAAGAAGGCGTTGAATCAATTTCACTTTGCAACTACAAATAATGTAGATCATTCTTAAGGTTTAATTTCTGGTGAAATGAATATTCCTATGTATGAACTTTCTTTCCAGCTTACAACGTGATTTTGTACCTTAACTTTATTTCTATGGGCTAGGGGCCTGAAGAAATTAAAACATTGTTCTTGTTCTTGTTCTTGCTCTCTCTCTCTCTCTCTCTCTCTCTCTCTCTCTCTCTCTCTCTCTCTCTCTCTCTCTCTCTCTCTCTCTGTCAATCCTGACACCGCACAGGGAAATTTGGCCGGGCCCATATCGCGAAAACTCTTAAGCTCGTGACTTACAACATTGAAGGACTGTCACGTGTTTTTGATAACGATCTTCGATCCTATTTAAGTAGCTTTGATTTTTGTTTGCTTGTAGAAACTTTTGCTACTCACTTTCCAGACATTTATTTCCTAGTTTTAAATCTTTCATAATTCCTGGTGTGAAGTTATCCGACGGTATAACAGCCAGATTATCGGGTGGTTTGACTCTCCTTGTCAGAAAGGAATTAGCAGCCTATTTGGAACAAGTGTTTGTTGAATATGACAATATAATAGTTATGAAAATGACAAAAGAATTGTTTAACGCAGATTCTCCTACAATGTTGATCGGAACGTATATTCACCCATGAATTCTCAGTATTTTCGGGACACTGAAACATCCAATGGCGTGGCCCTCCTAGAACAGTGTATCCTGGATCTGATGGAAACGTTTGGAAATGTACCACTTTTTCTGCTAGGCGATTTCAACGCACGAGCTGAGGGAGAGAACAGTTGTGAGTGGGATGATGAAGGGGACGGCGCTGCGCTTTGGAAGGGGGGTGATGATCAAGCGTCTTTTTGCACGTCTAAAGACACTGTTTTAAATGAATTTGGTGTATATTTGTTGAATGTTTGTGATTGTTTTGAGTTATCCATTTTGAATGGGGCCGTTAAAGGCGATATTGATCTCGGCAACTTTACATACATTTCTCCGACTGGATGTAGCATTGTTGACTTTGCCATAATGTCAAAACGTATAATTAGTCACTGTGTATCTTTGCATGTCAGTCCAAGAATAGAGTCAAAACATATACCTGTAGAAGTCATATTGAAGTCACAATTTAGCAGCCCCACTAATGATACTTTACCAGAAAATTTGTACACAATTGAGAAATTAATTTGGGATGGAAATAAGATTGAAGAGTTTAGAGAAAATATTGAATCAGACGATTTCAAGCTCCGCTTGGAAAATGCTACTCTTGTTGTTTACGATGACGTAAACAAAGCCGTTGACATTTTTAATTATGCGTTACTTTCTGCTAGTCAATGTATGAAAGAAAACTATTGTAGTTGGTAAAGAAAAATGGTTTGACAAAGAATGTCGGCAGCACAGAAAAGAGCTCAGACACGATTTGCGACAGTTATATTGTTCGTACAAATAAGGCTATTGAAGACATTGACAATATTGAAAATGTTGACAAAGAAGAGATGTTATGGGCAGATTACAACCAAACACGTACAGATTACAAAAGGTTATTAGAATATAAACGAACACAACATCGGCAAGAAATGTTAGAATCTGTCAATGAAACTATTAACAACTCTTCTGGCTTTTGGAATGAAATCAAACCCTGTATGTATAAGAAAATGCTACAAATGCTATTCTGAAGAAGACTGGCACAACCATTTTTGTGTGACGGATTTCACTCTGTTGTAAATACAGACAATGTAGAAAACGCTAACAATGAAAACGAGTCCCAGCAGAGTGAATGCTTTAATCGCTTCAACACGGAGACTCTTGAACGCGAAATCACTGCATCTGAGGTGTACGCAGCTGTCCGCTCCTTGAAGAATGGAAAATCAGCAGGGCCCGACGAAATTATTGGGGAAATATTTAAATATTCGATCTGTACTATTGCTCCCTTTTTAGTTATTTTATTCAATGTCTTATTTGCTTCGAGAAAGTATCCTTTACAGTGGACAGAAACAATAACACAACTACTCTTTAAAAAGAGTGACACTAATTTACCAGATAACTATAGGAGAATTTCCCTATTGAAACATCTGAGAGCAAAATTTACAGCCATATACTAAACACTAGGTTAACAAAGTGGATAGAGGAAAATAACGTTATTAATGATTGTCCAGTTGGCTTTAGGAAAAAATCATAGTACAATTGACCATGTGTGTTTACATTATGCTCTTGAATTCAAAAACAATTATTATTGCATAAGAAACTATATGTTGCATTTATTGACTTTAAGAAAGCTTTTGACTCGGTTATACGTAATAATTCATGGTCTATTTTGAAGAAAAAAAGAATTGATGGGAAAATGTATCGAGCTTTAACTAGCATGTATAACATAGTCAAAGCAAGAGTGAGAAATGGCAACAGATTAGGTGAATCATTTAGCTGTCAAACTGGGTTAAAGCAAGGGGAAATTTGCAGTCCAGTTCTGTTCTCCATATTCATTAATGAGTTAGCAAAAGAAATTATTAGAAAAGGGAAAAACGGGCTTCAGCTCTTACCAGGTTTCTTAAAACTTGTTATTCTGATGTATGCAGATGACAATTTTATTCTCCGACTCTCTTGTGGGGCTTCAACATCAGTTGAATACTTTACACGATACGGCTATAAAGCTTGGTTTAACATTTAATTTAAGAAATCAAATGTAGTGGTATTTAGAAATGGTGGCTGTCTATCAGATAAAGAGCAATGGTTGTATGGGCATTCCAAGATGACTGTGTTGAATATGTACAGATACCTAGGAAGTATTCTTTCAACAAGGTTGTCCTTAAAGCACAGTTTTAATGATATGGCTAGCAAGGCTAAACGCAAAGTGATACAAATTATCAGGTTTCTGTGTGTTTCTAGGTGAAAGTCCCCAGTTATATTTTTCAAGCTGTTTGATGCCCAGATCTAGCCCATACTTCGTTATGGTGCTGAGGTGTGGGGTCTAACGAGCAATGTTGATATTTTGGAAAAGATTCAGTTCTTTGCATCGAAAAGATTCCTAAATGTTAGCGTAAGAAACACCAAATGTGATGGTTTATGGGGAGCTGGGGCGTTACCCATTGCAAGTCAATTTCCAGATCAGAACTATCAAATACTGGTTAAGAATTTTGCAAATGCCGAGTCATCGTTTACCATACAAAGTTTATCAAATGTTGCTACATTGTCGTAATAATTATAAAAACACATGGGCTGCTACAATATGTTTTTTTTTTTCCTTTATAGGCATGGGTTGGCGAGGTATGGGAAAATCAAGGAGTGGGAAACACAAAAACATTTATCTGTTCACTAAAAGGAAGGTACACATGGAGGCACAACCAAGTGCTCAAAGAGATTGTACAAGCAGTCTGGGCTAGTACCAACTCCACAAAAGGGAAAATCAGGACTCCAAAAGCACCCGCAACATTCTTCACGGCAGGAGGCAGCGAATCATGGCCAAGAACAACAGTGCCACTCGGAACATGCAGCAGAGTCTGCTGGACGGGGCAGATGACTGGAGTGCATAGCAGACCTCCCAGAATGGAATAGTCACCCATAGATTATTAGCAAGAGTGGCATGAGACCAGACATAGTATTACACTCTCAGTCAACCAAGCAGCTGATCATGATCGAGCTCACGGTGCCATATGAGAACAGAATGGAGGCAGCTCATATCTACAAGACTGAAAAGTATGCTGATCTGGCAAACAGCCTGAGGAGAGAAGGCTATCAGGTCAAGTCCTCACTGCAGAAATTGGAGCTAGGGGGTTTGTGGGAACGTCTGCATACAGCCTCATGAATCAGCTCTCAGTTGCAGGGAGGGAAAAAACCAAAGCCCTGAAAGCAATGGCAGAAGCGGCAGAGAGGTGTTCAAGTTGGATCTGGTCAAGGAGGAACAAAAGTGAACTTCATAAGGCTTAACTTTCCTACAAATATCAGGTGTCCCTGTGGCTCAGTGGTTAGTGCGCGAGTCATTCAGTGGAAATGAGCATGTCCAGAAGGGCATGGGTTCGAATCCCAGTCATGGCTCATCCCAAGATGGGAAAAAAAAAAAGGGGGGGGGGGGGGACAGCAGAGGGACATCCGGAGTCATGAACCGGGTGTGGCCCAACCCCTAGAGTGTCAGGAGATAAGGGCCGAAACACTCGCTTGAAGGGGGCTTCTCTTCTGAGGACTCTCTGCTGCCACGCTCTCCACGACTTTCTTTCTACTACCACTATCAACGGATTTAAACAGAAGTGTGTCCACAGACACAATGCAAAGTGAACGTTTTCAATTCTTTAGAACGTTTAAAAGTGAATTAGTACTATCTCCTTATCTGATTAATGTAAATCACTTGAAGGCCAGAATAAGTTTGATTAGATTAAGACTTGGAGTATCTCCACAAAAAGTACACAAGTTCCGTTTCCGAAGAAATTTGAATGAAGATGATCTGTCTTGTCCTCTTTGTATCGACCTAACTAAGATAAAGTGCACCTTATTTTCAAATGCCCCTTACATAACGGACATCCCGTCCACAGCCACAGCCCGGTCGGTCCCGCTGCAGCCCCCGGCACCGGCAATCCACAGAAGCACTCAACGTCAAGTCGTCAAGAGGCAACCCACCGGAGGAGACACTGCACTGCTGCCGAGTCACTTCGGTGGTGTTCAGTGGCGCCTGTTCTGATCTAACATACGCAGGACCCACCTACTAAGCCCCCTACTGACGACAATATTGCTTAGTCGCGGAGCCGGGTGTGAGTGAGCTCTCCCTCCGGAGGGCGCCACCACGTCCGTCCCAACGACAGCCCCCATGGACTCGCCGATACCGGTGACCCCGACGGAACCAAACCAAGGCCACAAACGTGGAGAGGACATCGAAATTTGAGGTCACCATGAGAGCAGGGCATGAAGGGCCACAGAATTTGAGACTTTTTTTATGCTGATCGATGAGAATGAGGATGATTAAGATGATGCTACGGATTTCCATTTCGGTCTGAGACTACATGACAGGGCTGTACTCTACGCTTCCTTTCATAATATATCCATGGCGTCAACCAGGCCCGAGAGATACAGGCACCTGCAGTGTTGGTCAGGAAATTTGAGCAACACTCTCAGAAACGCATCCATTAAGTGGATGAAACTCGACTGTGTTGTCCCAGTCTTCCCAGCTGAGCCCGTATCAAACTCAACTCTGGGTAGGAACCCGTCGGGGCAGAAAAACCCACATGACTCTGATGGGATTCGAACCCACGACCTCCCAGCCGGGTGTCTGCGACGCTAACCACTTCGCCAAAAGCATTCAAAATACGCAAATTATATATGACTTACTGTACCTTTTTGATGGCACTTATAGGACTATAATGCATCTTA
>JADBJO010012488.1:70000-90914 GCA_016801955.1 Conus betulinus
GTTCATGAGCACTTAGTGCCACTACCATCATCATCATCATCATCATCATCATCATCATCATCATTATTACTATTATGAGTATTATTATGATGAAGATGATGATGATGATTATTATTATCATCCTCGTTATTATTATTATTATTATTATTATTATATTATTATTATCATTATCATTATTATTATTTTTTGTTGATGTTGTTCTTGTTGTTGTTGTTGTTGTTGATGTTGGTGCTGGTAATGGTGGTGTTGCTCTTCTTCTTCGTGTTCTTCTTGTTCTTTTTATTTTATAATTGGTACTATTATCATTATTAGTATTACTATTTTTATCATTGCTATCATAATCATTATTATAATAATTATCATTGTTGTTATTTAGGGCCTCACTTTTTCACACTTATTTAGAAAGGAGGTGGAAGGGGGGAGGGTGCTTAGGGCCTGACAGAAAACGACTACCCAGATTAATTCCCTTGGGATCCTTTTGGTGCAAAGGTTTTGATCCAAACTAAATCCCGGGAGCTAATCTAAGGCATCGCCAGACCCTCACACACACACACACACACACACACACACACACACACACACACACACACACACACACACACACACACACACACACACGCGGGCGCGCGCGCGTGCGCATAAACTAACCACACAGAGTGGAGAGTATATGTGTGCAACACCGGACTTGAGTTCATTTGGATGAATTCGTTTGTAGAACAAATCATCTCCCGTGGAGACAGCCAGGGGCAAAGGGGGAAATGACCTTGGGCAAACCCAGAATGGCCCCCTTCCAGCAGAGGAGATGGAGCAGAAGAAGAGGGGTCATTGTGGGCCAGCCTTTGGGCAGGGTGGATGACATGCTGAAGGTGAGCACTTCGCGGCAAGACCAAACCCAGCTCCTGGAAGTTCAACTGTAAGAGATGACTGATTTGGTGCGTTACAGCAGCTTGTATCATGAACATCACCATTCCCATTCAGTATAAAGTTCTCTGTGATGAAAGGGATGCGCAGTCTGGGAGAAGGTTGAACTTAATCAAAAAACACAAAATTATGTTTCATATTTTTGTACCTTAATTAAAAAAAATTCTGTTGTATCTAACTCTGACAATGAATTGTGGATTGTTCAGAGTTTTAATAGTCTGAATGCGATGATGTTGAAGAGTGTTAACTCAACTGATCTTTGAGAACGTCTATAAGAACTTCGGAATGGATGAGGATTTCTGAGATATTTTTACTTGTGGAATCCCTAACATTGGCTTCATAATTCACACGACATTCGGCGTAAGCGTAAACCTGTAATAACAAAATGACGGTGTTATCGACAAGAGGCAGTACTGAGACTGTACATTTTCTGGTCACGGCGTTAAAGGGACATAGAGGCTAATTTCGTGCAGTGCAGTTGACATGTTACAGTTTGGAAACGTAGTGTTGTTAAAGTCGAATTGACTAAGAACAGCAGGCAAGATTAAAATACAGCTGCCGACGTGTTGCGCTGTTTAGACGGGAAGCCATTAAGAGTGTGTGATAATAAATTCTTCTTCTGCGGTCGATTTTTTTTTCTGGCTGCGTCAGATCATCATCCCTGTCGCCACAATGAATCCCACAGTCTTATTATTATTATCAATATTATTATCATTATGAATACTTATAAAGCACTTATCCTCGTCTAGAGACTTAACTCTGAGCGCTTTACAATCCACACTCGTTTACACAACGGGCTGCCTACCAGGGTAGTGCCGACTGAAGAGCTGCTTGCTGGCGCTTCATTCAGTCGTTTCCCGTGTCATCAAGTCATATAGTTCAATATTGTTCACTCAGTTTCCTTACTTTCCTTCATTCTTCTTTCCATTTCTCACGCAGGGTGCATGCTATGTGTAACGTGTCGTCCATACCAACGGCCAGCCTGGCCCAGCCTTCTCTTCCGAAAGCTGGTGATGGGATTTTACGTGTGTGCAAGATATTACACACGAAACCTCGGTTTATAGTCTTATTCGAAGGACTGCCTGGGAAATGGAGTCAGAACCAATGTTAACTCCGAGGAAAAAAAAATCCCCCTGTACCGAAACGGCCCTGCGGAGATTCGAACCCGCAACCCCAGGATCATCAAGATTACGAGTCCGGCGTTCTGCCACTGAGCTTTTCCGGCCCCTTTCTCGAGGTCTTTGCGGCTGCCCCAAAACTGCATCTGCAGTTCGCACCCTCTGGCCAGGTTTGACGCCGTAGGACACAATGACTGGCTGGACAGTGTTGGAGGATGTTTTCTGGGGTCTAAGATCCAGTGCCACACAGACATTCGTCAGTGTGGGCAATCTTAATTCGGCTGTAGTGGTTCTGCAGTCGCTAGGTCTGTAGGTCACCAGGTGGCTGAATTGCTTCATATTGCTGCCTGGCTTGGACACAGCGTGAGCGTTATCATTCCTAGTGATCCCACAGTAGTATGGGATCCACTAGAGTACAATGGTGGTAATAAGAAACAAAAAAGCAGTACTATTCATCAACACGCAGGGCTATGAATCGTTGCGATATCACCAAGAGCTATTGACGCATAGTGTTGTTGAAAGGTACCCGCCAACGTGGTTCCTAAGGAAATAAGGATAAACTGCATGTTTGGATCGGATGCATGATTGAAAACCACCTTCTAATTGATTGTTTTATTTAGCATCGCTTTTTCTGGAGCTAAATAGTAGCCAGCCTGTAGATACAGCCGTTTCCTGGCCGCCACACACAATGAACACAAACGTTGTCTTTCTTAAAGAAGCTGATATTATCATGAACTGATGACTCGAATTCGTGAACAGCTGCTAGCGCACACTCAGGCGCCCACAGTTAAAACCAATCTGCATCTACTAATTGTCTGCTTCTTAACATCTGCTTTCATTGCTGGATTCGTTTGCTTGTGTCTTTCTTTGTTATTGTTATCAATGGTGGTGGTGTCGTTAATGTTGTTTTTGCTTTATAGCAGCCCCCACGTTCTTGTTTCATAATTTGTGCTTTGCTGTGTCTGTCTCTGTCTGTCTGTCTGTCTGTCTGTCTCCCTCCTCTCTCTCTCTCTCTCTCTCTCTCTCTCTCTCTCTCTCTCTCTGTGGTTGAATTGTTTGTGCTTTTTTTTGTTTCAGAGCTGTTAATGATGAACACTGTGTACATTTTCACAGCCTACATTCGTTTGCCGTTTAAAATCTTATACTGGAACGTTTTTGTTTTTTTTCTTGGCCAGTCAGGGCCAGACGGATCCATACGATGTGTTGCAGAATACAATTCTTCAGGACTGAAGGCAAGTTTGCTGTTCTTGAAAGACAAATTGGAGAGAGATAAATGGGCAGATAACTTCGTCATTGATTCGGGATGCACATGCTGAACTCGGCAAGTCCTACATATTGTTCATTACCACACGAAAAACACTTTAGGCTTTTACAAGTATTTTTTTTCTTGATGTTAGGCATTTCACGGAACTTTATCACGTCACAGTTTGTACCTTGACAGCGAGGGATGATGACTTTCTTGAGCTGGAGAAGTCATTACATCTAAATCGAAGTAAAATTCATCTCAGCTATGAAAATGTCACAGCTAACAGAATCGCTATTTTCATGGTATTTTACTCAATACCCCTTTATGGATCGGTAATCTAAGAATCAGTTTTCGGAAAAGCACAAATGTCAAAATGACAGGTGTGGTAATACGTTATAAATCATAGTTGTGGTATGTTGATATTTTGCTTGATTGTGGTCCAAAAGATCTCATTATGTGTATTTAGACGATGTCAAATTTTATCGCACAGCGCCGTACCACAATTGTTGGTGTCTTTGAAGGTTATGAGTGGGCATTTCGAATGTAGCCATGTTTATTTCAGAAGACTTCTTTAGTTTCGATGAAACTAAAGTTTTGAAGTCTTGAATCTTGGGTGGCCTGTTGAACTGGAAGGCCCAGACGACACGACAGAGCCTCTTCAGGCATGCCAGACATACACAGGAATTACATTAGAAACTGGTCAGATCAGTGAACACAAAACTCTCAGAGAAGAAACAAAACAACAAAAGCTGTGCAAGACATGCCGGTTAAACTTGCCAGGTGACATCTTATGGCATGTAGAAAAAGCCTGGGCATGGTGAGAGAGAGAGAGAGAGAGAGAGAGAGAGAGAGAGAGAGAGAGAGAGAGAGAGAGAGAGAGAGAGAGAGAGAGAGAGAGAGAGAGAGAGAAAATATATCCCTCAGTTTAGCAGTGCGCGACATGCCCAAAATTTTTAACGTTGGCAGCATCTTCTATGCTAATCTTCACGTAACTGCCTTTACTGAAGAATTAGTTCTTCATAATGTAGCTGTCATTGATGCGATGGATTGGTGCTGACTTTTTGTGGTATAGGACGGCCTGGAAATGTAACATTTGTTTTAAACCAGCCCTAAATTTGCTGCCCGTTAGACAATATACGTAGAAATTAGTGGCACTGTTCAAATACCACAAGATTGTGCTGGCTGCTTGGAAGATCTTATATTGTCCCCTCTGAATCGGATGATGCCAATCAACGTTGTGAATCGGAATGATATATATTGTGATGGGTGCTGTCAGAAGGACAAAGGAAATACTTGTAGCAATCAGGGTAACAGTCAATGAAGAGACTTTCCGCTGTCTGCAATCTTGGGTGGCCTGTTGAACTGGGAGGCGTGAAGATGTTCTAACAGATCTGGCAACTGTCCAGATAAGAACACTGTTGCTGATCATCAACAGTACGAAAGGTACAATACAACATTCAAACATGTCAACCCAAGACCAGACTGCGCCGAAAAACCATCGATACGTTTCTGATACAACAGTATCGACACAGGCCCCGTCATACAGACTATATCCATAGAGAAAGTGACAGTGGATCAGAATCATAACAACCGTCATTATACCAGCAGTCGCCCACGACTTTCCCTTCGTCCACACAGCATTGACTCGGAGGGGCCACAGCACAGAAGCTGCTCTGAGCATGGTGAGTGCCACCAGCATCCACGGAGATAAAGCAGCTGTCATGTAGAGCAGCATCCTGTTTATTTTACAGGACCAGGAACTGAGTCTGTCAAAGTATGGCACATTGAAAAGCTTGTGGAGAAAACCCATTAAAAGGACTTACTAACAACACCAGCAGGTCAGACCAGGCCAGAATGTTGAAGAAAACACTCAAGTGGATGCAGGAAGAGAAAGCATGGTCAGAATTATCATAAAATTCCCAAATATCCCAAAAACACATACAGTAGGTTCACCAATTCTCCAGATATGGTCAGATACATGTTTGTATGGTAAGAATTGATCCCACCAAATCTGCCAGGCGCGTCGCTCTGTGCTCGTCATCACGCTGTTCTCCGTCAGTGCTGGAAACCTGAGTTACCTGCATTGGGTTCAGTTGTGCGCGCGCGCCTACGTAATCCTTGGCTGACACAGGGAAGTGCCTTCTTCGTGTTTTATGTGCCCCTGAATGATGATATATAGACCAACGCACTGAGAGTAAAACCTTCAATACTGACGAACCGCAATAGGCCTACATCTATTACAGCCAAGGGTATGCCAGTTTTAAAGGTTTCTAGATGTCAACACAGTCATCGGTCAAACTACAAGATTCGTCACCAAGGATGCTGTCACCTGGCAAACGTTCGCTACCCTGGGCTTTTGTGCGGCGTTGCTTTGTGTTATGTTTGGTTGTTATGTGCTGTGTTCTATTAAGCTGGGTCCTGTTGCATTGTGTTGTGTTCCATTGCATTGTGTTGTTATGTTTTGAGTTGCATTACGTTCACATGTGTTGTGTTGTGTTGCTTTGCTTTGTAATTCATCTGTATTGACGTGAGCATGTTTTATCTCAAATTGGACTACAGCACTAATCGTTCAGTGAAATCAATCACAAGTAGATATATGGTCAAGGTGTACTGATATGTCTGTTACCACTTACATGTCTGGTGGAGAGGAATGACTGTTGTCACCCACATGTCTATGAAAAGGACTGTCTGCTGTCACCACATGTCTGTGGAAAGGAATGTCTGCTGTCACCACATGTCTGTGGAAAGGGATGTCTGCTGTCACCACATGTCTGTGGAAAGGACTGTCTGCTGTCACCACATGTCTGTGGAAAGGAATGTCTGTTGTCACCACATGTCTGTGGAAAGGACTGTCTGCTGTCACCACATGTCTGTGGAAAGGGATGTCTGCTGTCACCACATGTCTGTGGAGAGGAATGTCTGCTGTCACCCACATGTCTGTGGAAAGAAATGTCTGCTGTCACCACATGTCTGTGGAAAGGGATGTCTGCTGTCACCACATGTCGGGTGGAAAGGAATGTCTGCTGTCACCACATGTCTGTGGAAAGGGGATGTCTGATGTCGCCACATGTCTGTGGAAAGGGATGTCTGATGTCACCACATGTCTGTGGAAAGGGATGTCTGCTGTAACCCACATGTCTGTGGAAAGGGATGTCTGATGTCACCACATGTCTGTGGAAAGGAATGTCTGCTGTCACCCACATGTCTGTGGAAAGGAATGTCTGCTGTCACCACATGTCTGTGGAAAGGGATGTCTGATGTCGCCACATGTCTGTGGAAAGGGATGCCTGATGTCACCACATGTCGGGTGGAAAGGAATGTCTGCTGTCACCACATGTCTGTGGAAAGGGATGTCTGATGTCACCACATGTCTGTGGAAAGGGATGTCTGTTATCACACACGCATGTTTAGAGGAAAACGTTTTCTTTCACCCAATTTTCAATAGTACAGAGTATTTTTGCGCGACTGACGTGAATGAATATGAGTCAACTATTTGGGGAGAGGATAAAAGAGCTGAAACAATTGCATAATTTCGTGTGTGTGTGTGTGTGTGTGTGTGTGTGTGTGTGTGTGTGTGTGTGTGTGTGTGTGTGCGCTATACCTGTGATACTTATTTTTACACATTCGTTTTCTAATTTGCGTGGAAATCATGTGACTAACATTTAAATCTATTTAGGTTAGTTCACAGTTCTCATATGTCAAGTTAGTGGTAACATGAATGGGACAACAATGGGTTTCCGGGCAAAGGTTTCAGTTATATGTGTTACCGAGTGTTTAAACAGTAAGATTTCGTTGTGTTCAAGACCTTGTAATATCGAAACCTCCAGCACCACTGCACCCATCATTAAAAGAGATATATCTATCCACTTATACCATCATCATTGTTATCACATGCATTAAAACATAAATACATCAATAGATAAATAAATATTGTCGGAAACTGCAATCGAAATCGATGATACACCTTCACACACAACAAAATTATACACTCTGTGAACACGTTGTATTCGAAAAGAGACCGTAGATGACAAAGTCACTGAAATATAAAGTCTGAATTCTCTCTCTCTCTCTCTCTCTCTCTCTCTCTCTCTCTCTCTCTCTCTCTCTCTCTCTCTCTCTCTCTCTCTCTCTCTCTCTCTCAAGCTAAAGAACGGTAAATCTGCAGGCCCAGATGAAAAATTACAGGAGAAATGTTGAAACATGGTGGAGATCGAGTTATTGATTTTTCGTAAAATTGTTTAATGTGTTTGTTTGATAAAGGTGTTTTCCCAGATAGTTGGACAAACTCTATTGTAATTCCTTTGTTTAAAAAGGGAGACGCAGATAATCCAGGTAATTATAGGGGTATATATCTATGTGATATGAGCAGTAAAATCTATAGTACAATCATAAATAGCAGACTTCAAGAATGGGTTACAGAATATAATTTGACAGGTGAATATCAGGCAGGATTGAAAGGGGGCTATTCTACTGTTGATCATATGTTTACGTTGTTATCATTGGTTCAGAAGCAAGTTTGTTTAAACCGCAAAAATTTTATGTAGCCTTCATCGATTTTGAGAAAGCTTTTGATTCCATTAACAGACATCTATTATGGCCTATACCTTGAGAAATGGCATAAAAGGCAAAATGTTTCGTTGTATCATAGCATGTATACTAACGTTAAAACCAGAATTAGATGTGGTTCCATGCTTACAGATTACATTAACTGCACACGTGGAGTGAAACAAGGGGATGTATGCGGTCCCGTTTTGTTTTCCTTGTTTATAAACGAATTAGCATTAGAAGTTATTAGGGAAGGGAAGCACGGGGCTATTTTATCGTCAGACTATTTTGAACTGTTTTATATTGCTCTTGGCTGATGATGTTGTGTTGCTGTCTGAAACTGTTATCGGTCTTCAAACACAGTAAATAATCTGTATAAAGCAGCTTCAGCTCTCCAGCTTAAAGTAAATATGGACAAAAAAAGTAATATTACTGTGTTCAGAAAAGGGGGTATTTAGGAGCTAGAGAAAGATGGATGTATGCGGGAGCTGTGATGCCTGTTGTTAATGTATACAAATACCTAGGAATTTGCTTTTCAACAAGATTGGTTTTGTTATAGCATGTCGTAATTTAAGTAGTAGTGCTAAAAACGCTTTACTGTGCATTTCACAAAAGTTATATAAGTTTTCAAATAACTCGTTGACTGTCCTTTCGAAGATTTTCCATTCACAAATTCAGCCGATTGTTTAGTACGGCGCAGAGCTATGGGGACTTGATAATGCGGCATCTGAATGCGAAAAGGTTCATTTATTTGCTCTCAAAAAAATTTTAGGCGTAGAGATATGAACTACTAATGATTTTGTTTACGGAGAGACAAACAGATACCCTACACACACACACACACACACACACACACACACACACACACACACACACACACACATATATATATATATATATATATATATATATATATATATATATATATATATATATATATATCATACAACATTTTGCATGCTATATGGGGTAGACTACCCCATATAGCATGCAAAATGTTGTATGATTTAGATATACGTGGAAAGAAAACATTGGTTACAAATGTTCGTTGTAAACTATATATCTTTGGTTTTGGATATGTATGGGTTAACCAAGGTGTTGAGGGGATAGACAAATTTCTGCAAGTTTTCAGAGAACGGTTAATTTTATGTAGATGGCAAGAGTGGGAGTCTCATAGTAGTGATAGTGAAAGGTTTCATGTTTACAGAACGTTTTGCAAGGTGCCTGAGGTAAAAATTATTTACTCATGAATTTAGATAGGCATTTAAGATATGCATTGACGAGGTTTCGATTTGGCATTTCTGAAATAGCGCAACATCGTCTACGTTACAAAATACACAGTAATGCTGACTTGAAATGTTCGCTTTGCAAACATGAAAAAGAAGATGATGTTCATTTTGTCTATGTTGTCCTGTTTTGAGTGACTTAAGAACTCAGTATATACCTAGTAAATTTTATGGAGATCCAAATAAATTTAGGCTTGTATTGTTTATGACAACACAGCATAAACAAACTGTGAAACAACTGTCCATTTATCTTTATAAAGCATTCAAGTTGCATTCTGTTCTGGTTTCTTGATTAGATACTAAATATATTGTTAATTATGCATTTGTGTATAAAGGTTATATACCCCTTCATGAGGGGCAATGGCCTATGCATGAATAAACTTTCCGTTTTCCGTTTGTTTGTTTTTCCGTCTCTCTCTCTCTCTCTCTCTCTCTCTCTCTCTCTCTCTCTCTCTCTCTCTCTCTCTCTCTCTCTGGTGTGCGTGTGTGTGTGTGTGTGTGTGTGTGTGTGTGTGTGTGTGTGTGTGTGTGTGTGTGCTTGCGCGCGCGCGTGCGCTCAATGCCTCAAACTTGTCTGTGTGATTTATATTCGTTTATTTATGAGTGATGAGGAGTGTTCAAAGGCCGTTGATCAAGGATATAAATCGTGCACTTCACGTGGAGATAACGTAAAACGATCAAGCAAATGAGTTGACACCCGCATTGTCAGACACTAGCAGATTGATATAGTATTTCTCTCATGTGTGTATGCGCGCGCGCGCACGCGCGCGCGCGTGTGTGTGTGTGTGTGTGTGTGAGAGAGAGAGAGAGAGAAGAGAGAGAGAGAGAGAGTTATCCCCTCATTAAAGATTCAATGTGATCTTTGAGGGTAACAAAAGGATGACCCAGTTAGCCTGTGGTCTTGCTTTATAAGAACGTAGCAATATATTAAAGTCTGTAGGCGTACAGAGACCTCGGAATACAACTGCCTGTATTCTAGACTTTGATTTCCTTAGCTGCATGAGAAGCCTGTGTTCAGATAACTGCGGGCATTTCTTTAATTCTTTGTTTCCAGAACATTCTGCGATTGCTGTATATAATGAACAGAGTGCCCAACTGCGATATAACAACAACCTATTCCGGTTTCCTGCATGGTTGTCGTTTCTTGGGTTTGTTGTAAAAATCCGTTGGTGCACAACAGTGCCCCTGCAAAAGGGACAGAACAACACTATCCTGAAGAAGGGACAGAACTGAGTTGGTGTTTCTGATTTCCGGTGGCGTCGGAAGATAATCTAGAGAAGGGGAGGGTGTGATGAGTGGGAGTGAGTGCAGATTGTTGTCTGAACATAGTTTTGTTGTATGCAACTTTTAAAGATGTAAATGTCTTGATGGCACTGACAGAAGCGGTGAGGGCTCCGTGCCTCATTTTGCTTTCCTGCATCTTTTTTTTTTTTTGCCCCCCTTCATTGTCCTGTGTAGCTGGACAGCAGAACCAGGCCAACACTTAAGATATGAAGGCGCGCTCTGTGTGTGAGTGTGTGCGTGCGTGCGTGCGTGTGTGTGTGTGTGTGTGTGTGTGTGTGCAACCCTTATGACAGTGCTTCGTTAGGGATGTGAAAGGCGCAGGTAGTTTTTGCGCTTGATTTTACTTTGTGAGCTGTACACGAACGAACTGATGGCAAGTATTCACTACGTGTGGTCTCTCTCTCTCTCTCTCTCTCTCTCTCTCTCTCTCTCTCTCTCTCTCTCTCTCTCTCTCTCTCTCTTTCTATTTTTTTTCTACTCATCTACCTTTAGTGCTGCTATAGTAGCTGTATGCAACTACTAACGAGCATCAGCGGAGATTCTCGCGTGGTGTGTTTATGTCATCAATCCAGAGTTTCGTTTGATGGAATACAGACTATCCCTTGAACGACAGTTGATGTCGCTGTGTACCGCAACTGCTGGCCTACAGCAGGGAGGTACAGGTTGGTTTGTCAAAGTGGACATGTGCACAACAGTATGTCAGATGCTGAACAGCTTGATTTGGACAGCTTGACTATCTTCCTTGTAGTTTTGAAAGTTTGTTTAGACTTGTTCTTGTCTTCGGGTGGGAGCCAATACGATGTGTGTGTGTGTGTGTGTGTGTGTGTGTGTGTGTGTGTGTGTGTGTGTGTGTGTGTGTGTGTGTGTGTGTGTGTGTGTGTCCCCTGACGCTTTGGTGAAGTCGCCTGCCAACATAGAGGGGTTCTTTGCTGGAACGATTTCGTTGAGGCATCCTCTTGGGTACTTTCAGTTCTTGCACCCAGGACCCCTTGGGGGTGGGGATGGGGGGGGGATGTGGGTGGGTCATGGTGCGATGCGATCTTCTCGTGGTCAGAGACTGACGGGTGGGGAAAGGCATGCGTGTCTTCAGGATCCTTCGGGTATCGATATTTTGGTGGAACTTTAGTTTTTCCGAAAGGCTTCTGGGTCCGTAACCCTAATCGCAGCATGGCAGGAGCCAAAGCCTTTGTTGAAGTCTCCTGTTCCAGGTAGACTCAGGGTGAGGGTACCCAAAACTGAAAACTGGTGACCCGCCTTTCATGTGTTTATTCTCTGCTGCTTTTGTAATGGATCTTCTCTATCTTCTGCCCCCTCCGCATCTTCTTTTCCGTATTCTTTTTTTTTTTTTCTCCATGGTCTTGCTCAGGCCCGCCATGTTTGTTACGTGGCATAACATGTGATAGGGGAGGGTGACGTATTGAAAACTGAGAGAGCAGATGACATCTCTTTGGCTTGGACCCCTTTTGAGAATAAATACACATAGGCCCGATTGTATTGATTAGATATCCCACCTTAGGGCCTAGACAAGACAGCCAATTCCCTGGCTTGCCAGGGTAACTCCTGTAGTACTCAACTCATCAAGCTGAGCGTGGCATGGAGAGGTAGACTTCTGTTTGTCGTGTATCCCTCCCCAAAGTCCCAAAGTTCTGACTAGCGTGCTGAGCTAATGAAGAGGTCAGACATATGCTGAGTAGTGTCCATGAGACCCTTTCCTTAAATCTTGTCGTACTGGTAACACATTCATTTATCATCAGCTGTACATCCTGCGCAGTGTTGTCTCAAAACTTAGCAGATGTGGTGTAGCATAAACGGACTGGTCCGCACGCAGTGACACCTCTTCGATAAAAATGAAACTGGAAACCCTCCAAAACTTGTAAGGGGTAAATATACAATGCTTTTGGACCCTGCCCTGTGGGTTGGACTCCATGGAGGATAGCTAAGAGAAGGATGAATTACAGAATAATCAACGTGGTCATTACAGTGAAAAGCCCTCCACCCCAATCCCCACCCTCCACCCCTCACAAAATTAGAAGGGCGGAGGGGGTGGGTGGGGGGGGAGCTGGAGGAGGGGGGGGGGAGCTGGAGGGGGGGGGTTACACCATTCCAGGTTTATAAATATGACAGCGGCTCAGATTCAGAAGCAAAGAAAATAGAATTCTGTGCTTTATATTTGGTGATTGAAGGAACTGTACAGGACAACACGTAATCTTCCCTGAGCCCGATTGCTGTCCAGAAAGGTTTCAAAGGTCTTACAGACGACCTGTAGTCCATTGGTGCTTCAGAACGACTCTGTCCTCATCAATGCCAGTCAGAACACACCACTAGGAACAGGTCCACACCACTACACAGCTGATCGACAGGGGATCAGCGTGGCGCCAACCAAGCTGCTTAACTTGTTTAAAGGCGTTATTAGATGTCTGGTCCTTTAGGGCGTTTTCTGAATCAGAAATCAGGAACGAATAAGAGCCACATGCAGTTATCAATTTTTCACCCGAAGATAATTCACAATGCTCAGATAGAATCAAAGTCAGCGTACACTTTTCTTTTTTTTTTTCTTTCTTTCTTTCTTTCTTTCTTTCTTCTTATTTTTTTTTGTTAGTTTGTTTGCATTACTGTATTAGAGCATTAGACCACATTCGTGCAGGTGCTCAGAAGAAGAAGAGAGATGTATGTTAAGCGCAGCAAAGCAGTAATAAGGGGGTTCTTGCAAGGGACCTGTCCTTTATACCAACTGTGATGGCAGCCAATCCTTCACCTCACAGAACTGCCCGAAGTGGCAGGTAAACAAATCCATTCCTAAGTCAAGACCCCAACCTTACCACCAAAGATATACATTGTTGTGTCGCCAATTTATTGGTCAGGAGGAACAGAGGATTTCCGAGCACCAGCCGTGGTCCACCCGGAATCACGCAGAAGAACACTTTTTTTTTTGGATATTCACTAACGTTTGAAAGTAAGCCAGTTTCCCATCGCCTGCGGATATCAGGGCTTTTACTTCGACGGACTCTGTGTCTGATAGAGCTACCACACTAATGTCATTCAGTGAGCCAAACAGAGCCAGTTTTCAGTTGTTATGCTTGACCGCCACAAGGCTTATATTGATTTTCACGAGCCTTAGAAGAACGAGAGACATAACAAAGGAAGGAAAAGAGGAAAAGAAATGAGTGGGCTGACCTGTATGATTTCTGATAGGATGCCGTTTCCAGTAACATGGCCACGACTTCTGAACAGGTACTGGGTGCCACCTCTATCCTGTGGCTATGCAGGAGTGCGTGATGGAGCTGATTTGACTCGTGCAATACGCGCAGAAGATCGAGTGATCGTCCCTCGCGATGAAGCTCGGCTGCTTCACACATTTCTCTAGCACTGTCTTTTTTTTCCTAGAGAAAAATGGCTAAGCCCCTCGAAACTGAACCAATTAGTTGTTAACTTAAGACAAGGATATCCGTTTGTCCAAGCACTGTTGAACTCTTGTTGAGTAGGCTGAGAAAAATTCTTTTTAGTTGGACGAAATTCGTCACGGAATGTATTAGCTGTACATTGGAACTTGGTTAGAAAAGAAATGTACTTTCAAATCGTCGTAGATAATGGGGCCAAAACAAAATGAGAAAGGGGAATATAAGAGCAAAAGACCCTGGAAAACTTGCTGTGAACGTTTTGGCCATTGCTCTCTCACATACTTGGACAATGGCGTGTGCGTCTTCTAACTGGAAAAGGTAGGAGTAAGCTTCGTCCGTAGACTCCTTAGATAAAGGAAGCCGAAGAATGTTTTACGGACGAGAAGGGCGAGGAGAACAGGAAGCAAGATTACTGATGTCCACAGAACGATTTGAAACTCTCTCTCTCTCTCTCTCTCTCTCTCTCTCTCTCTCTCTCTCTCTCTCATCCCCACTCGCACACTCTTGACCACACAAACAGTCGCAAATGCCTCCAGTCAACAATCGATTGGTGGCTCTCCGTTCGGTTTGCTCAACAACACTATTTTAACTCATGTGTTTTGGCGTTTCGTAATGACTCCACGCCCGAAATTACTCCCCGGTGGGTTGAAATAGGTCAGGGGCCCAACTCACCACGAGGGAGGTAAATACAGACGGGCCTCCACCTTTGTTCCTAGATCACTGCCATCCTTCAACATAATCAAAGTGTCCCAAGCGACAAAACCGATCTAGCAAAGCTATGTCCGCCTGCATTTGAACTGGAGTGATTCTGGACCTGCGCAAGAATATTCCACACAAAAAATCTATAAATACAGCACTGCTACTACACATATTTCTACACTGGTTACTAACCCTCTATGTCCAGTGCGAACCTGTTGGGAGAGGACGTGTTCTTCGTTCGGGTTATTGAGGTACTTTGACATCATGTCTCTACAATGTGAGCATTATCTTTTGTGCAACTTGATCTCTGGCTTTAACCACAATCAATATTACTTTAGCATGAACAAACAAAGAAAAATAAGTGTAAATTTTCTGAGGTTTTGAGACAAAAAGAATTTATCATCATCATCATCATCATCATCATCATCATCCTCATCATCATCATCATCATCATCATCATTGTTATCATCGTTGTTGTCGTCGTCATCATCATCATCATAATCAACATCAACATCGTCATCGTCATCATTTAACAATTTTCACAGGTTAAAAAAAAAAGACAATATAAAGAAATTCCATACTTATGTCTGCCAGATCATATCACCTTAGTCTGCATAAAGACCGATAGCTTTGAGAGAGAGAGAGAGAGAGAGAGAGAGAGAGAGAGAGAGAGGGGGGGGTGGGTGGGGGAGGAGGTGCGTGTGTGTGTGTGTGTGTGTGTGTGTGTGTGTGTGTGTGTGTGTGTGTTCTGTTGTAGGTTTAGAGCGAACCATAAGATTTAATCAAAATAAAACATCGACGACTATTCACGGTTCAGTGAAAGGTAATAAAACTATCTCTCTAAACTATCCACCCGTGACTCTCACGCTTCCTAACGGCATTGTCCACTAAACTACCTCTCTCTGTCTGTCTGTCTGTCTGTCTGTCTGTCTGTCTGTCTGTGTGTGCGTGCGTGCGTGTAGGTGTATGTGTGTGTGTGTGTGTGTGTGTGTGCATGCGTGCGCGTGCGCGGGCCTGTGTGTGTGTGTGTGTGTGTGTGTGTGTGTGTGTGTGTGTGTGTGTGTGTGTTTGTTCTGATTCCACATATCTTCCTCTTGAGGATATCGACAAGAGCGAGCAATTGTCTGTTTTGGGAATTATTCATGCGTGCGGAAATGTTTTAAGCAAAAATGACATGCTCTCCTTGATGTCACCATCCACTCTGTTTATATAGTGAGTGTCTGTCATTTTGAAAGTTATGTGTATGCATGTGAGCCGTGTGTTCACTGTTGTGATTTTCTTTTCCAGATGTTCTTTTTTAATGTACGATGGCTGCTATTCAGTTAATTCAGGTTTTCTTTTATTGACTACACTGTGACACCAAGTGCTCTGTCATTTCTGCTTTCGAATATCTCTGGCAGTGATCGCCTGTGAATTATTTTCCTTGGCAGGCTTGCGTGTCGATCGTGCACTTTTGAAGAACAGCATCCAACTCTTTTGGTAACAGAGCTGGTTTGGTTTGGAAAATCATGCTCTGAGTTGAGATGTTCTATGATGTATTTGTTTCCGCTTTTGTTATCGTTATTACTGTTACTATTACTTTTTATGAAGAGTACTTATTTAGCGCCTATCCTTAGTTAGATACAAAGCTTTAAACGCTGTACAATGCACGCTCTGGTTCACACTACGGGCTGTTGACTGAATATTGCTTCCTGGCGCTACGTTCAGTCGTTTTCCTGCGTTGTTCAGTCTGCCAGTCACTCAAGTTCTCATTTATATTTTCCTTACACATAGAGTGTCACTCACACTGACAGGCAAAGTGTCCTTCTCACTCAAAAGTTAGTGACGGGATTTTACACGTGCGCACACACTCACCACCTCGGTTTATTGTTTCATTGAAAAGACTTTTGGGGGAAGTGGAATCAGAAACAACAGTCACTCTGAGGAGAACATCTACCAGTACCGAAGCAGTTTAGGGGAGATTCAAACCAGCAGCCTCAGGATTACCAGGCTCAGGCGTCCAGTGTTCTACCAACAGAATTATTCTGGCCCCACTACCATTACTGTCAGTTCATGCTGCTCTGGATAAAGGGCACTGAGCTGGTGGGTAACATCGTCAGGCTCCTTGAATAACATCCTTATTTCTAGCAGCCGTTTTTTTTTTTTTTTCAGCAGTTCCGATCTGATTTTGTTTATCGATAAACTCGGAGCAAGGCTGAGTCAGTGCACACAGTGTTTCTCTGGTCACCTAGTGATTGTTTCGTATGCTTGCCGATGTTCCGCCTACTTTGGTCTCTCTTGATGCCGTGCAGTTTGATGCTGCCGTCATTAACAGTGAAGTGGAGCTTATGTTTGTGATCTGGTGACTGTGCAATATACACATGGATGTATCCCCTATTCCTCTAACAGACATACATTTTTGAAAAAAAAAAAGTTGTCGTGTGTTTCCCTACCTCACTGACTGAAGAACATTCAGCTCTTGCTTTAGGGATTTCTAACGCTTCTCAAATTATCTAGACTGTCTTTGTAGTCTACAGCAACCAAGTGGCACGTGGTGTGTTTTGAGTTTGCGTTGTGTTTTCTATTTGAAACATAAGTTTGAATGTGCTCCCTGAATGTTCCCTCCACACTTCACCCACATATCATCCCTCGGCATTGTGCTGTCATGACATGTCACACATATCACCCCTCGGCATTGTGCTGTCATGACATGTCACACATATCATCCCTCGGCATTGTGCTGTCACGACATGTCACACAGATCACTGCCATGACATGTCACACACATCACTGCCATGACATGTCACACACATCACTGCCATGACATGTCACACACATCATCCCTCGGCATTGTGCTGTCATGACATGTCACATATCACTGCCATGACATGTCACACACATCATCCCTCGGCATTGTGCTGTCATGACATGTCACACACATCACTGCCATGACATGTCACACACATCATCCCTCGGCATTGTGCTGTCATGACATGTCATATGCCGTAGGGCGTACAGTCTTTGGTTGGATCTAGGGTGCTGAGTTTCTTCATAAATACTTTGTGCCAGAACGCAGCAAACTGTGTGCAACTGATGTTACCGGATTGTGTCGTCTTTGACTAATGAAACGATACCAAACCAATGGGGTCTTCTGTCATATACATTGATGGCAAGCAGCACAAAGATTTGCCTACAAACAAACAAACAAACAAACAAAAAATTGAAACAGACTGATGGACACACACAAATCAATGAAAGTTCAACTCAGTGGAGAGCATGCGTTCCGATTTCATCACGCTCACATTGAAACATACTGGGCATGCATATCCCTCCTTTAAAACTGATAAAGAATTATTCATGGTACGCCTATCTGGCAGTTGGTAGAGGACTCCAACAACAGTCAGCTTTACTGGGAACACAGTGACAGTTTTCCTAGCACGGCCTAGGCATGTTTTGCTTGTTTATCTGCGTGCTCTACGTGCTTGTGAAGCATACTAATACAGATTCAATAACAGCCACACTATGCTTTTAGTAAAGCAAAGATTTCAGCATGCTACACATGCAGTCGTCAATTATAAACGATGGAATACTTCCTACTGGATTTAGAACTTTCGCTGTTCGAATTGCTGAAAATAATCCATTCGAAACTGATGTGACATATATCTCAACACACACCAATCCAAATTCTGTTGCACTTTCATCTTCATGGTATGCCTACTCACGACTGGGTCACACAATTTCGTAACAACGGTATGAACAAGTTGGTAGGGGGAGGGAAGACACAGAGAGAGAGAGAGAGAGAGAGAGAGAGAGAGAGAGAGAGAGAGAGAGAGAGAGAGAGAGAGAGAGAGAGAGAGAGAGAGAGAGCACACACACACACACACACACACACACACACACATTGACAGAAAACCCACATACCAACTATAGCTGTGTATACATACATAGACAACACACACACACACACACACACACACACACACACATTGAAATGTATTTCCACCCCACACCTTCTCCAATCAAAATCACACACACACAGACACACATACACGCACCAGTGCGCGCCCACGTGCGCACGCACATTCACAAACATGACAAACAAAACAGCTCTCTCTCTCTCTCTCTCTCTCTCTCTCTCTCTCTCTCTCTCTCTCTCTCCCCACGTGTGTGTGTGTGTGTGTGTGTGTGTGTGTGTGTGTGTGTGTGTGTGTGTGCGTGAGGGTTCATCTAAATTGTAATTGGCTTCCTTAAGTAATCAGTTTTCCCCTAGATGCGGTAAGGGGTTGAGCAGGGAATGCTTGTCACCTCTTAAGCATTGGGGTTTTTTATTTCCAGTTGAGGGAAGCACTCCTGATTTTGGGGAGAGACATAGCCATGTGTTTTGTTTTCCCCTTATAACCATAGGTGTGTCCCCTGAGCACCTGATAGTCCATACAGTTTGAGGAGAAAGTCATAGTCCCCAAACAGGAACACTTGGATGCTTTTGTCCATCCAAGACATGCACTTCACAGCCTCTAGTTGTTTTGGTAGAGATCTATGATTCTTCTCAAATTGCATGGACTGTCTTTACAATCCGCAATGGCCAGGAGACACATGTTGCTCTTGGAATTTGATCTGTGGACATTTGCAGTTGATAGCAAGAGTTTGAATGTGCCCCCTCCATGTGTTTTGGCATATTCATCTAGTAGCTTGCTCACAGTCTGGGCGATGTCTTTGATTTTTCCTACAGCTTTCTCTCTCTCTTTTCGTCTCTCTTCTTCATCCACACACACACACACACACACACACACACACACACACACGAGGTTTGTCTTTTCTATTTCTGTATCTCCAAACATTGCTTCTTCTTCTGTGCTTCTCTTGCTTTCTGCTCACATTCCAATGTCACCCCAACACTACTGAAAAATCTCTTCTGCATCCTGTGTGCTGTCCAGCTCATCCCCAGGGCAGTTCACGGTGCAGACCCTTGTTCTCTGGTCACTCTCACTGGGCCGCACCCAGCTGCTTCCAGAATCTTCAGTCTGTCAGACAGTGCTGATCTCCTGACTTCAGAGCTCTGTTGTTTGATGACGTCTTCTTTACTACGTCCTGACACGTTCATTCTGATTTTCTGCATCATTTGGGACCGCTTTTTCCGCAGTGGAGATGGTGCCAGAGCAGAATATTACGGGGCTGTGTGACCTTTTTTCAACACTATAGGCTGACCTCTTGTTTTGTACCTCACTGTCACTTTGTCTTCGGATTGTCGCAGCTGTCTTCTCAAAAACTGCGTCAGCAAGTTTTCTTCCTCTTCAGTGAGATGATTATCAATATCATTGCCTAAGTTTTAATGTACTGCCTTGCGTTCAGCTGGGGGAAGGGGGATATTGCGCCGTCTGTGACAGGGGTTTTGACAGTGTTTGGAAAGTTTGTGTGCAAAATGTTCAAGGGTTTCTAACTGGCGTTGATGTTGACTGACAAATATGTCGTCTTAAAAAAAAATTAGACCAATCAAAACTTGCAAGTTCAGATTTGTATGTGCTCGCTATGATAGAAGATGTTTGTGTCCAGAATGTTCTTGGCTTGGTGGTCGATGGTGACTGACAAACTGACAAAGACACACTTTCATCAGTATCAAAGCATGTCAAGACTTTCCAGTGCCGAAGTGGATTTGCTAGCGATGACTGGTGATGTTTGTGTAGAGAAAGTTCTAGGTTTTTTCACGGGCGTTGATACCGATGGTGAAATGATGACACACTTTCATCCGTATCCAAGCATAGATAACACTCATCTAAACATACTTCGACGGCTCGGTTTTTTTTCTTCGTTTCCGACGACCATGAAGACGCGTGTATCTATTGAAGAACAATGTAACGCAAATAACCATACGCTTTGAAAAAAAAAAGGGAAATTTACATTCAGTGTTACGACATTTATGAACTATTCAGCAAACATGGAAAGTACATGATGGGTTTACCTTTATAAGCTGCATGTCAGCAGAACATCTGTTGTGCAATAAATCATCATGTGCGTTTGAAGGTACAAACTGGGACCAGAGGAGGGGATAGGTATGGGAGATCATTTACATTTTTTTTTTCTATGACCCTACTTCAACGTAAGAGTTTTTTTGTGGGTAATTTCTATTTTTGCCTGTCTTTCAATTTATTGTTCACATAGTATCCCATCGCATGCTTATATGTCAAGGCAAAGGTATTGTCATACACCCCATTTGCATACACTCAATCACACAAACACAGCAGGCTTACTCTATACACGCGCATCTACTCCATTCATTCAACGAAGAGACTAGGGAAACAATAAGTCACTTTTTTTTGTGATCCCTCTCCCAAACAATGCAAAGGATTTCATGATACACACATACTAGTTTTTTTTTTGGTTGTTCAGATTCCATGTTCAGTTATCACATACACGTTCCACTCACTTTTCCATCTACTTCGT
>JADBJO010012489.1:0-2500 GCA_016801955.1 Conus betulinus
GATTTCTGATCATGGAGTCCTGCTGCCACGTCGTGTGTTGATGGCGTCTTAGCTGAAGCTGGTCAAATGATCCAAATAGGAAACCACAGTTGTTTAACGAAAAACAGACGTACTGTTGAAATATTCACAGATGCTCTCTCTCTCTCTCTCTCTCTCGGCTCTCTCTCTCTCTCTCTCTCTCTCTCTGATCCTCTCTCTCTCTCTCTCTCTCCTCTCTCGCTGGATGTTTTCCCCTCAGTTAATAACCCCACAACTCGTCAACATTTATAACCTCTCTTTCCTTTTTGTTTCATGTTAACATTTCATGTCCAGGTTGAATGTGAAAAAAACTAAAAAGAAACTTGAGAAATCACCTGACGATACATTGACAGTACACCTGTACAGTTTCTATGTTGTCTTGAAATAAACGCCCCCCCCCCCACTGTACCCCCCCCTATGTTGTCCCCCATAACCCCCCCCCCCCCTCACCCACCCACTACAATGAAGCAGAACGCACGTTTGATTTCATGATTAAACAGTCACTTCAAACAAACCAAGAACATTTTTTTGGATAACACAGACACACGCAAAAAGCAAAATCACCCTCTATCCAATGTTTGATGAACAGAAACACGATTTTAAAAAAAGGAAGAAAAAAGAAACGGCGACGGAATGTACGAGGTTAATAAGTTGTAACAAAATGCGTATCAAGTTCAACTCGGTGTTCGTGTCTGTTTTCCTGCTGCACATATATGTACTTGGCAGGTTCTCTCTCTCTCTCTCCTCTCTCTCTCATCGTCATGTACAACATTTATAACCTTTTCTTTTTGTTTCGTGTTAATATTTTCATGTTGTTGAATGTGAAAAAAAAAGAGAACTTAAGAATCACCTGACGATACATTGACAGTACACCTGTACAGTTCTATGTTGTCTTGAAATAACGCCCCCCCCCCCCCCCCCCCCCCCCCTCACCCACCCACTACCATGAAGCAGAACGCACGTTTGATTTCATGATTAAACAGTCACTTCAAACAAACCAGAACACATTTTTTGATAACACAGACACGCAAAAAAGCAAAATCACCCTCTATCCAATGTTAATAAACAAGAAACACGATTTTAAAAAAAAAAAAGGGAAGAAAAGAAACGGCGACGGAATGTATGAGGTTAATATGTGTAACAAATTGCGTATCAAGTTCAACTCGGTGTTCGTGTCTGTTTTCCTGCTGGCAAATATATGTACTTGCCAGGTTCAACTCAGTGTTCGTGTTTACACAGTTTGTTACCTGTCTGTTTACCGGCTGAGTCTGAAGATCTGTGAATGGATTTCAGTTATGACACGTACTGTAATACTGTAAGGATGAGAGGGTCGGTATTTGAAAAAGACGACCACACAAAAAAGACAAAGCAGTGTGAGTACTTGTGAAAACAGACCTACATCTAGCCTGCAAAAGAGAATAGAACCGACCTAATGTGGTGTCTGTTTTCATTATGTTACGATCTGCTGATCAATGTTGATGTAGAGTGAATGTAATGGAAATGACTACTACGGGGTTTTAGAATACCTGTGGTCCTCAGTCACACATAGACCATAGGTTAAAAAAAACAAAACATTATGGGTCTCACACTCTGTACAAGCTCCCTCAATCCATCAGTGTAACTTGTTTCATGTATACACGCAGCAATGTAAAACAAGAGAGACGCTGCACTTGACTGAGAATGAGGGGCTGCTTTGTCAAGATATGTCTGCTAATATCTCATTTTCGAGAGTGCAGTGTTCCCAATTTGCTGGGGGGGGGGGGGGGGGGGGGGGGGGGCAGCATCATGTTAATCTTGGATCCTGGGGTATGAATGGCAATTATCTGCAAATAATTATGATTGATACCAATGTAGACCCACGGTGGCGGGCCGGTATGAGAGAGAGAGAGAGAGAGAGAGAGAGAGAGAGGAGAGAGAGGAGAGAGAGAGAGAGAGAGAGAGAGAGACAGCCAGCCAGCCAGCCAGCCAGACAGAGAGAGAGAGAGAGAGAGAGAGAGAGAGAGAGAGAGAGAAGAGGGGGTGCACCTGAGCCCCCCTCTCCACACACTCTCTCCCCTTTCCCTGCCCCTTTCCCCCTCCTCATTGTTGGCCAGCTGCCCGTTCCCCACGTTCCCCCCCCCCCCCCCCCCCCCCCCCCCCCCCCCCCCCCCCCCCCACCCCCCCCCCCCCCCCCACCCCCCCCCCCCCCCCCCCCCCCCCCCCCCCCCCCCCCCCTTCTTTTCGAACCCTATTTCAGGCTGATCATCCGGACACCCCGTTCAACTTACACTGTACTGGGTGCTTGGCAGACGCCCCCCCCCCCCACCCCCACCCCCCCCTCACCATCACCCACCTCACCTTGTCCACCTCTTTCCCCCTACTCCCCCAGTTTCACAATGGGCGTACCAACCGTGGTGTTGTGTCTTCTTCTTCTTTTTTTTTTTTTTAAATGTGGGGCCTCAACCCTTTAATTTTGACCCACATAACTTCACCCCCCCCCCTT
>JADBJO010012489.1:7500-35000 GCA_016801955.1 Conus betulinus
GACAAGATGATTTGGGCGCTCAAAAGTCAAGCTACGAGATGACTGGGCAAAGATCAGGCTGTCTGTGTGCTGTGATGAAATGATTGGGATGATTATGCGGTCAAAGGTCACGCTGGCGGTGTGGTGTGACGACGGTCAAAGGTCAGGCTACTTGTGTGCCGTGACAAAATGGTCGGGTGGCTAACGGCAGGCTGTCTGTGTGTTGTGGCAAGTTGATTGGAGGGTCAAAGGTCAGGCTGTCTGTGTGTTGTTAAGAGTTGATTGGAGGGTCAAAGGTCAGGCTATCTGTGTGCTGTGACGAAATGATTGGGCAGTCAAAGGTCAGGCTGTCTGTGTGTTGTAACGAGTTGATTGGGAGGTCAAAGGTCAGGCTATCTGTGTGCTGTGACGAGTTAATGGGACGGTCAAAGGTCAAGCTATTTGTGTGCTGTGACGAGTAAATCGGCCGGTCAAAGGTCAGACTGTGTGCCCTGACGAGATGACAGTATGGTCAAAGGTCAAGCTGTCTGTGTGCTGTGACGAATTGACTGAGTGGTTAAAGGTCAGGCTATTTGTGTGCTTTGGCAAGTTGATCGGGCTGTCAAAGGTCAAGCTCTCTTGGTGCTGTGACGAGTTGATTCGGCGATAGGGGATCTCCACAGTTTTCAGTCATATGCAACAGGGTAGAGATGAATTTAAGGGAATTTAAAATAAATCTGCCGGATAGCAGTGACAAACAAAACACAAGATAAAACATGACGCGTTTCGACCTCTCAGGTCTTCTTCAAGCAAGATAAACAACATTCAGGACAATGAAGACGAAGAAAGAGCTATCACTTTTCTTCTCAAATTCTGCGCAAGATGGGCGTTGAATGAAAACGAGACCGTTGGGAAGGAGACAATGCGAGCTGAAATGATGATGATGATAATAACTATGATAGCAATGATAATAATGATGATGATGACAACAGTGAAGAAATAGTATCGCGAAGAGAGGATTACTACCACTTTCGGTGATAACATGACTTTAGTGGTTGTAGTATCAATAGTGGCTATACACACTGACGGGGAGAAACCAGAAGGGTTAGAGTGTTTTGTCTAGTTGTTTGTCCCTGTTATCCGGCGGATTTACTTTAGATTCCTTTTAAAAATTTGTTTCAGTTTCCGCCTGCAGTCGCCTCTCTTTGAAAGTGAGGGTTGAGACAGTATTATCAACCCAGGTTCTTATGTTGTCTATGCAGGATTTTCTGCTTATAGGACATTCACTTTCTACTGCAGCCTGTGGCATTGCTTTAGGCAGGGAATCCCGGAGAGATACCAACCAGTTCATAGCGTTGACTGAGAGATTTCCCTGTCCGCCAGCCACCGATTTAAGAAGTTATTTCCCTTCACTCCCAATATAAGGAAAAGAGGGCGGGGGGATATATGTTGACTTGCTGCCTAACATAGTCATTTCTGTGTTGTTGTTGTTTCTTTTTCCTATATAAGATGGTGAGAATCCATTTTAAGGATGGTTTCCCCAATACATGAACTGTCTATTTCCTAATACACTATGAACTTGGGAAGTTCGTCCCTGACCATTCACCCTGTTTCATGCGCTTGCTCCCTGTGTACTGGGGCCTGAATGCCAGTGATCTGGTTGGAGCAATGAGTGCCATGGGTGATTTGATGAGAGAGGGCGGGCCTATGTTTCTAAGTTTGTGAGTTTTAATTAGTAAAACAAGACATAATTAGTGGTGTGGTGGTACTGCTACTGCTGCCGATCCTGCGGTTTTACTGTCATCTCCTCCCACTCCCCCCCCCCCCCCCCCCCCCCCCCAACCCCGTCTCCATTCCACCCCCGTCCCCATTCCCCTCCCCTCCTGCCGTCGTTCGGCCATCTCCACAGACCTCTCCACTTGTCCTCATTGCGCGTCCTTTGGCATTTTCCTGTCGTCATTCCTGACCGTTCCTGACTTCCCCTTCCCTCGATCGTTGCATCTGCATTTTCTGCTGCTGGAAGCTGTTTTCTTTGTGAGGTTCCTGGACAAAACTTTGATGCCGCTCAGACGTAAGGCGGAAGACATTGCTGCTTCAGCACGGTCACGAATCTAGTTGCAAAGTGAGACGACTGCAGGCGGAAACCCAAACAAATCTTTAATAAAAGTTAGCGAACCGCCGAAAAAAAACATGGACAAACGAATCACAAGACAAAACCTGACACGTTTCGACCTCTTAGGTCTTCTTCAGGCAAGATGCAAAACAGTTCTTACAACGAAAACGAAACGAACAATCACTTATCTTCAATCTCTTCAGCGCAAGATAGGCATTGAATGAAAACGAGGCTGTCAGAAGGGAGATAATGTGTGAGTCAAAGTAGTAAAGATGACACTTATAGTACTTATAGGAATACTAATAATGGCAATGATGATGATCAAAATATTGAAAAAATGAACAAATAAATGACAGGATTACTACCACTTTTGGTGATAATATGGAAATAGCAGTTGTAGTATGGAGAAAGGAAGGTGGGTTAGAGGATTCTTAAACAGCATAGTTGCCGTGGCAACAGTCTTAGCGGCGATGGCGATAGTGATGTTAATGGTAGTGATGGTAATATCAGTATACTAACAATCGTATTAATGGTGATAATGCTAACAACTATAGTAAAGGTAATGGTAATAATGGTACTGATAATAAAAGCATGATACAGAAATATATCTAAATATATATAATATGATGATAATCAATGAATTTTTACAAAGGGATAATAATGATGATAATAATGATGATGATGATGATGATAATAGTAATAATAATAATGACAGTGATGATAATAGAATAAATAATCAAATTTTAAAAAAATGATAACAATAGTAACAAAAATAGATAAACTGATAAAAAAAAATGATAACAATAGTAACAATAGTAATGATAATAATAGTCACTGAAGGGGGAGGGGGAGGACAGGGAAAACAAAGAGGAGGACAGGATGGAACGTATAAATTATGGGAAAGACGGAATCTAATAGGTATATTACATAAATATTAAAGGTATTAAATAATATTGGTAATGAAAATTAGGTGGAAAGGAGTTGAAATGCTCAATGAATAACAGCAGGCAGTACTGTTGGATGAGGATAATAATGATAGTAGTAATGGTAAGTGCAGCAACACTAGCAGTGGCCGGAAAGGGATGGGAACGATATGAACAACATTTCTCTTTAGAGAGAGAGAGAGAGAGAGAGAGAGAGAGAGAGAGAGAGAGAGAGAGAGAGAGAGAGTGTGTGTGTGTGTGTGTGTGTGTGTGTGTGTGTGTGTGCGTGCGTGCGTGCGTGCGTGCGTGCGCGTATGTGTGTGTGTGTGTGTGTGTGTGTGTGTGTGTGTGTGTGTGTGTGTGTGTGTGTGTGTGTGTGTGTTCCAGTGTAATGTCAGCCTCCTACTCACTGATGATCACCCCCATCTCCAGCCCACCACCACCCCCACCAACACCTCTAAACCTATCATTACTTGGGGAGGTGGGTAGGGGGGTGGGAGTGAGTAGATTGGTTTAGCAAGTGAAGAGACTTGGAGGGTGTAGGGAAAGGGAAAAAAAGGTAGCTGTAACTTATGTCTGAGGTAAACAGTGGGAGTATGTTAGTATGCGTGTGTGTAGGTGGAAGATATTGCAAGTTGATGCTGCAGAGGTAGAATGGTACACACTATTTTTGGGTGTTGATGCCATGACGATGGAGGGTGCCGAGTTTGGCAATAAGATAAGATTCATGCATAAGGCGCTCCAAGTTGTCACTCTGTGACTGCCAAAGTGCCAAGACTTTGACATGGTTGATGTGTGTGTTGGTGTGGTTGATGTGTTGAGCGACTGGTTTGGGCCGATGGTGGGGGATGTCAGCCAGGTGTTCAGAGATACGTGTCTCAAGAGTGCAAGAAGATGTCTCACCTACATAGATCTTACCACATAGCTGGCAGTGGATGGGCGTACACAATGCTGTAGCTCTGACAGGAGAAAGTGCGTTTGATAGTGAATGAGCCTTTTGGGGACACGTAGGCTGGTGTCTGGTTTGGTGAGAAGGCAGATTTTTCAGTTGGGTTTTGAGCAGGGGCAAGTACCTGGTGGCTTAGTTATAGAGATTTTGTTCAGCTTAGAGCACACCAGTAGGTCGTTGAGGTTTTTGTCACGTTTGAAAGTGATCATCGGTTTGGTCTTAAAGGCAGGTTTATGATTTTCTACTATGTGCCAGTTAGACTTCAGGATCCTGAAGGTGGGCAGAGTGTGAAGATGGAAGAGAAGGCAGGCGGTGGGTCTGTCTGTCTTTTTGGGAGGCTTAGTTTCCGGAGCAGATGTTCTGGATTTAGCTGTGGTGCGGCTGACAGCATCATTAATGACGACACTGGGGTAGCCACGGTTGGTTAAAAATTCAAACATTTTGGCAGCTTGTACAGTGAAATCTTCTTCGCTGGAGCAGAGTCTGTGTAGCGAAAAAAATTCAGAAATGGAATGCTGCCTTTAGTGGATTGGTGGTAGGAAGATGTGTAGTCCAGGTAGGAGTGCATTTATAGAAGACTGAGGTTTTAAGCAGTCCATCTTTGAGGGAGATAGTGATGTCCAGGAAGTTAACTGACTGTGAAGTGGTGTAGTTCAGTTTGATGGACGGATGGAAGGTCTGGGCCAAGTTGAGGAATTGTGGAGGTAATGTTCTGGCATGGATGGATGTGGCTCCCAGTCCATCATCTATGTGTCTTTAGTAGAGCTTTGGTGTTATGTCTTTGTAAGTGATTAGCAGGCGGTGTTCTAGGTGTCGCATGAGAGACAGGCGTAGGATGGTCCCATTTTGGTTCCAATAGCAACACCACTGATTTGTGAGAATGTATGGTTGTTAAATTCAAAGGTGTTGAGGGTGAGGACTAATTCTGCAAGTCTGACCAATGCAAATGTGGGAGGGTGTTGTTGGTTAGGGGGCCGTTTGTTAAGAAAGAATGTGAGGGCCTTCAGTCCATCAGCATGAGGGATGGAAGTGTAGAGAGATACAACCTCTAGAGTAAAGAGGAGACTGGGTTGGAAAGTGGGATCTGTGTTGTATGAATTGATCATGTGAGTGTGTGGGCTGCGTCTTTGAGGTATGTGGGGAGGCCTTGTACCATGGATTGGAGGAGCGAGTCAAAGTACTGTGAAATGTGTTCTGTAGGGCAGCTGCATGCAGAAACAATGGGTCTGCCAGGTGTACTGATTTTGTGTATTTTAGGGAGCAGGTACAAGGTGGGTTGTTTGGTGTCTGTCATTATGAGGAGTTTAGCTGTCTTCGGTAAGTTGGGTTAGTTTTTTTTTTTTTTCCGTTTTGTTTTGTTTTGTTTTTTGACTTCTTGTTTAATTGTAGTTGAGATGAGTTTCTGGTGTTGAGGGAGGGGTGACCCCTGTGAGTCGTGTGTAGAAATTTGTGTCTGACAGTTGTCTGTGTGCTTCTATTATGTACAACTGTTTGTCTCAGACCACCACTGCACCACCCTTGTCTGCTGGTTTGATGACAATGTCTTGTCGTTGTCTCAGTGATTCGAGGGCTTTTAGTTCATCCTGTGAGAGGTTGGAATGGCGGGACAGGTTTGGATTTCATTTTAGCGATTTCTGTTTTGCACTTTTGATGTAGAGTTCAGCTTCAGTGGATTTGTCAAGAGGTGGTTGGTGGAGTACTGGAGTTTAAAAGAAGGTGGGTAAAAAATGTCTGAGCTCTCTGGTAGTGGGGGATTAGGTACACACTGTGAAATGCAGCCATCCATCTTAATTTTCTAAAGAATCTTTCAACATCAACATGGTTTTGATATTTATTGGCGGAAGGCCGAATGGGGAAAAATTTTTAGACCTTTTGCCAGGACTGACCTTACAATATTGGTGAGAGTAAGATTATCATGGATGCAGAGAGTAAGGTGGCGGTGTTGCTCATGGGTGATAGAGGGGTCAGTGTTGTGTGCTGGGGGATCAGACTGGTATGGGAGCTTTGCCTTGTACTTGTTTTGTAATTTCGATAATTTATCTTGCTTGATGTGATTGCAGTGATTGTGAATGAGTGGTTGTGTGTATGGATGAACTGTCTGAGTCTTGAAGCAGTGGCTATGGGCATGATGATTGTGGTTTGTTGTTTGAAATGTTGGAGAAGACGGGAGAGAGATTCGAGGGATGAATTGAGTGTTTTGATGTGTACCAATATGAGTTTATGGCTGGCTTGGGAAAGAAATTTTTGTAGTAGCGGTGGTAGGAGCGGTATTATGAAGATCCGATGGGGTGTGGGAAAGTGAGAAGCCACGAGGGGTGACTCGCAGCCGAATGCATTGTTTTAGAAAGCTGAGATGGGATGCTGACTTTGTTTTCTGAAACAGTGTTTTAGCATATCCTAGTGCAAATGGCTGGATGATGGGTGGCAGAAAATGAATGGACCAGTGAAAGCTAGCATGGGGTCGGGGGGAGAATTGGGGGGCCGGCATTAAGTTTTGATTAGTTTCCTATTGTTGAGGTGGTTGAGAGACGAAGTAGAGTTAAGAGGTCAGGAGTGCCTAATTACGCACACGACTATAAACGGACGTAAGACGAACTACGGATCAATTAAAAATAGTATACAATGATCGAAAGACGTATAATGCGATTACAATTGTACACATTGATGATGTAAACGGAAATACAAAACAACGAAGGGTAGCGGTCAGTATGAATCAAAGTTAGATCTAGTTGCAAAGTGAGATGACTGCAGGCAGAAACCCAAACAAATCTTAAATAAATGCTAGATGACCGCCAAAAAACAAAAGCAAGAAAAACAAAAACAAAACGAAACAAAAAAAAAACACCAACACGGATCAATGAAAAATAGCATATAATGATCGAAAGACGTATACAGCGATCACAATCGCACACACTGATGACGTAAACAGAAATACAAAACAACGATGGGTAGGCCTAGCCAAGAAGGTTAGATCAAATCTCCTTGGCCTAGCAGTCAGTATGAATCAAAGTTAGATCTAGCTGCAAAGTGAGCCGACTGCAGGCCGAAATCCAAACAAAACTTAAGTCAATGAACACCTGTACCCTACACACTGACTGGCAATCCGCATACGTGTCATGCATACGTTTGTTTGGTCAGTCAGTCTTGTCCGTCACACGACGCACTTGTACACGCACGACGAAAGATTGCCTTAAGAGTGTGTGACCTCCTATTCTGTTTGTTGCTGCAAACTGTCGCCTGATCAGATAACAATTTATGTTTGTGAATGTTTTGTGGGGACTGCTGAAAACCTGTTTTAATACAAACGCGATTTACGTTTGTTTAAACTCTTTCATATCTGAAATGAAAGTGCGCATATGCGCATGCGCAATGCAACACAGGCCTACTCTTCAGCGAAGAAGACGGGGACGAAGCGAACGGCAGCTGAAAGCCTAAACGACCGATCCTAGTCTTGACTTGATGCAACGTTCGAAGCCCTTTTTGGGCCTGTTCGTTGGTCCTAGTTTTATTAGCTGAAGATTTCACATGCTGGGAATATACATGTCCCTAACTTAAGTCAAACACTCAGGCTCGCAAACTGTCTTTCGTTGTTTCCAGTGCTGGTCCAGAAGACTTTTGAAGGCAATCAGCGAAGGGGGGGGCTGCGACCACCTTGTCCGGCAAATCATTCCGAGGCTGATAACCTCACACCGGAACGTTACATGGTGTCCGAAATGGTACAAATGAACTTTGAATCCCCCACAATCGACTGGAATGCACCTGACTTGTTCCAAGAAGTTATCAGATGCAAGACACCCATCGGATTCGTGTTTGCAGGCCTGCTTGCTGGTATCAAGCCTAAACAGAAAGCTGAATGGCTCGGAACATCTGTATCTGTATCTGTAGGCTATCTGTCCGCATACGTTGCTACATCCAGGAATCTGGCATCGACGCAACGGGTGGGGTGCGCAGCGAAAACATGGATATGGCTCGGAACATGGATCGGCACACAGGGGAGAGAAGTTTACAACATTCTACCCTGGGCAAGAGGCATTCAACAATTTCAAGATGATACTGACAAAGTGCTCAGACATCTAGATAATTACATTCGGCCTCGCAAAAACAGACAAATATCTCGGCACAAGTTCAAAGAAAGAAAGCAAACCTGTGGAGAACCTTTCGATAATTTTATCGAAGATCACTTCTACTAGACTGTGAGTATATTTATAGACTCAGATGACATTCTTCTCTTGACTTGACTTGACTTGACTTGACTTTAGGGCGTAGTAAGCCTCGCGGGTTTTTAGATGCCATAGTCTTTCTTGTTTCCTTAGATTTTCTTCAGTATGGATTGCGCATTTTCATTTTTCGTGACAATGGTCACGCATCATATTTGAACTTTTTGTCCATAATACCTTTTTCTTTTTAGTTTTTACCAGCAGGTCTTTAAATAGGCCTAGATTAATTTCTTTTTTCTTCAAGTTTTTGCTACTTTTTTGTTAATTTGTTCCAACTAGGAGCAATCCTATTTGAGAAAGAATTTTTTTTTCTAACTTTGCTGGAAACTTGTTTTATAAATATCTTTTGATAGGAATTTTTTGTTCTTTCGTCACTCACTAATGTGAAAAAAAAAATTGTCTTTTCTATATCATCTAAACCATTGAATATTTATATGTTTGAATTAGATCACCCCGTAGTCTTCTAAATTTTAATGATGGCAACTGTAGTTTTCTTAACCGATCCTCGTAGCTTAAGTGGCTGATACTTTTTATTAATCTTGTTGCTCTCCTTTGTACTTTTCTATACTGATCGATTGTCGTTTTAGTAATGGGTGCCAGATAGTATTTCCATATTCCAAGTGGGGTCGAACCAGAGTCTTGTACAGTCGAGTGAGTGTGTCTTTATCTCTATAGGTCAAGGATCTTTTGATAATACCTAACATCTTATAAGCTTTAGCAATGGCATTACAAATATGTCTGTCGGATTTCAGTCTATAGTCAAAAGTCACCCCGAGGTTTTTCTCCTCCTCATTTTTCTCTAATATTACAGATTCACAATCAATAGTATCATTCTTGATGCAATTATTGATGGCGTGAATGACGTAAGCGTTCAAGAGACTGCTGGATAGGGGAGAAGCTCTGACACTGGCAAAGGCCATTCAGATCGGTCATCACAGGGGGTGAAAGGGAAAAAGATATTGCACGGCATTTCACCACTCACTTGATTTACTTAGGCAGCTAAACAAATACGTGTGCTGTTCATAACTGCCAACCTTTCGGCCTACTTTTTTTTCGTACTTTTGGGTGTCTGGTTTTTATTCGACTGATGTCGGACCTCGGTACAAAACTTCTGTTTCCTTCAACATTCTATTTCCTTTGGGAAAAAAAAAAAAGAAAAAAAACCCCAAACAACAGAAAGTGAGAGAGCATAAGTGTGCTGCAGATCCACATGTTCTTACATGAGTACAAGACTGCTTCCTTTCATGGAAGGATAGAGTGTTAGTTGACGACATTCATCCACCGTCATAATCTCAAAAGGGAAGCAGTCTTGCCCTTACCCCTCCACACCTCCACGCCCCCGGCCATTCCATTCCCCCCCCCCCCCCCCCCCCCCTCCCCGTCCCTGTCCCTCACCCTTAGGATTGCTTTACAGATTGTCGCTGTGTATCCTTTGATCTCTAAATGAACCTGCATGCTGGACTTGGAAAGATTTCCAGAGCATGCTACAGTATTAATTCGGTTGTATCTTCTTTTTGCACATAGGCGTCGATCATGGTGTTTTGCCTGACAGAGAGAATGATTTAAATTAATCCCTTGGTACCCAGTCACTGCAACGACTTCGAGTCTCAACATGGATAATTAAGGCCTAGAGGAGAAAAGAAGACAACAATTACATGGATACTTAAGGCCTAGAGGAGAAAAGAAGACAAGGCATATTTAACTTTTTTTTTCGTCTTTCTCTTTCGTCTTCCTTCCCCCCCCCCCCCCCCCCCCCATCTCTTTTTTTCTCTTCCATGTACAGATCTGAATAGGCCCTATTTGCGTTGTTGAGTTATGTGGTTATGTGAACTCCCCTTGCAATTGGTAGGAACAACCGGCTGTGTTCACCTATTGCATAACCTCTAACACCGATCTCGTTACATAACCTCTGACAAGGATCTCAGTGCTGCCGCCTACCCATGAGTTAATCAGGCGCCCCATGTGTCAAAGTTAGTGACTGATACTGCCTGGTGATTAAATGACAGAGGTAGATTAATTTGAACCCTTAGGTTGCCAGGGAATTTAGCCAAGAACCTGAACTCATTTGCCAAGGGATTTTTTTTCTTTTTTTTAAAGGGAAAATCAGGTGGTTTCTAAAAAATATATATTGTGGCTCAAATGTGAACTAACATACATAAAAGTATACATATTCTGAAAGGAAAATGAATTGACAATACAGAAAAAAAAAAGTTTTATTGTATTTTCTGTGAATTTTTGACCTGTAGAAATTTTTAAGAATAAAATATTTAAAACACAGAACATATTTTCTGTTTCAGTTATCATTGTTTCTTGTTACTAGATAAGTATAGTTAGTAACTTGTGCACAAAAATGTGTCAGTGAACAAAAAACAATGTTAGAATAATATATAAACATAATAAAACAGCTATCTTACTCTTGCTTCATATGAAATATTGCCTTTTTTGAAAAAAAAAAAAAAAAAAAAACTGTAAGATCCGTTTTCTTCCGGAAAACAGTACTTCACACCACAAAGAGTTTGTGAAAGTTGGTCATTGAGATAAAACATCAGCACAGGCCTTATTTCACACACTGGAAATTGGCAGTTTCTTCACTAAACTGTAAACTTTGCCTCTGAAATGATGGCCACAGTAAGTAATCCACAGAGAAAACAGTCTCTGAAAGTGTTTTCTTCAAGTAAAAAAGAAAAAGAATGATAGCAGTATATTTTTCACAAAGTCCTATGCAGGAACATACAGGATCTTGACTAAGTGGAAAATCCAGTTAAAATGATAAAATGAAATAAGAACAATGAAAAAAAAATACTGATATACTAAAATGCTTCTCTTGAGGGGAACCAGAAGCACAGCTTGGTGTGCCAGATTTCGAAACTATGGGATGATGCTCACACACACACACACACACACACACACACACACACACACACACACACACACACACACACACACACATGTATAATACACTTTCTCAAAATACATTCTCTCTCTCTCTCTCTCTCTCTCTCTCTCTCTCTCTCTCTCTCTCTCTCTCTCTCTCTCTCTCTCTCTCACACACACACACACACACACACACACACATAGTGACATACACATACTCAGTCACTCATTCACACACACACACACACACACACACACACACACACACACACACAACACACACACACACACACACACACACACACACACACACACACATGTATAATACACTTTCTCAAAAATATGTACACTTTCTCTCTCTCTCTCTCTTTCACACACACACACACACACACACACACACACACACACACACACACACACACACACACACACACATAGTGACAACTGACATGCACATACTCAGTCACTCATTCACACAGACACACAGACACACACACACACACACACACACACACACACACACACACACACACACACACATCTATTTCTAGCCATTACCAAAGGGAATATGTTTGTCAGCAGTGGATGTGTTTTGACCATTATGACTCTGTTGATGGTTTTTTTTCAAGATGCCCATGAGTAGCATGAGGCCCAAGAACTGTTTTATTTCTAGCATGATGGTCTCTTTCCATGTAGCAAATCTAGATTATTTTTTTATTTGCTGTGGCCTTGTCTGCATTCTCTGGATTGTTTGTTGTGCATATTTGTTTGATTCTGTGACTAATTTTTGAAGTAAATCATCTGTAATAAAAAGAGATAAAAAAAAAAATTTATACATTTGTCCCCATTTTGTTCTTTCCCACTAGTATTCCCTACAAAAATCAGGTAAAGTTGGCTGAAACCCATCAGCTGACTGTCAACATCGGCAAAACACACCACCACGCCTCCTGCCACGCCCCCGTCTTCTTTCACCACTTGCTTTGCTTGCCTCGCCATGCCGTGAGCAACCACTTTCCCTCCCCCTCCCCCTAGCCCTCTCCCTCCGCTGATAGGTTTTGTGTTCAGTTTGTGCCTACCACTGGCTGCATTATTTGATGAGTCATCACTCACTTCGACTACAGCGTTGAGCTCGAAGTCAAACTCTCAGTCTGTCTTCTACATTGATCATTTGTGGCTGAAAATCCTCGTCTGCACCCTCATCTTCCAGAGAATCGTCCAGTTGAAGTTCGTAACCACTATCCTCTTCAAGTAGCCACTCTAATTCACACTGAGCTTCAGCTAACTCCATCAGTGTTCTGCCGTGTTTTCTATTTGACAAAGTTCCCAATCAACAGAATGAGCTGCCAGTGTTGAATACACATCATTTTCTGTTCTCGCATTCTTCAGTGGTTTTTGTGGTATGCATTTTAAGGTACTTTAACTTTAAGCAAGCATGGAACATTTTTGAGGATGTGTCCTCATTTGTTCTATGGACAATGTCTGCATCTTTACTGGTTTAATTGGTGTCGTAAACCATGCCCGTTTTGGACTTATGAGTGATTAATTGTTTCACTGTGGGAGCAAATGTATGCTGTCTTACATGTTACTTACTGCCACATATAATATTTCCTCAGATAGTCATGATTTTTTTCTTTGTTTCAGAAAGTGCAGCTTGAGTGAAGTTCACTTTGCGCTTTGATCTCGGACATCTGATAGCCGTCAGAAAGGAAACTGACCATGGAACTGTTCCCTGGCTTTGATCTTCCCCTGTACCTTCTGTTTCTCCTTTTGATATTTCTGCTGGTGTACATGTAAGCATAACTCTCTGTTTGTCTGTATGCCTGCCCTCCCTTCTCTCTCACTCTCTCTCTCTTTCTCTCTCTCACTCTCTCTCTCTCTCTCTCTCTCTCTCTCTCTCTCTCTCTCTCTCTCTCTCTCTCTTCCCAATTGTTTGATCTCAGTAATTCTCTTTTAACAGTAATCCTCAATTTTAACAAAGCAGACTGGGACCTCTTTGCCACTAGGTTTCCTATGGATCTGGAAGAGGACAAAATCCTGCAAAGTGAAGATCCGGCAGGAAGTCTTTCAGATTTCATACTGAATTGCGCAAAGTCGACCATCCCCTTATCTTCCAAGAAGCCCCTAATGCCAAAAGTTCCTTGGTTCAACTCTGAATGCAAGGAAATCAACAGAACCCGCAAAAGAGCTCAACGTCGGGTCCCTTGCAGGCCTTTGATGCCCAACGTCCGAGTGCATCAGAAACTGAGGGCCAAATCCAAACACATTTATAAAACCTGTAAACGTTATATTGGAAACAGTTTTGCTCAAGTCTCACACATCCAAAACATCGAAGAAAAAAGTGTGGAAAATCATCAAGAAATTAAAGGGAAGAACACCTGCCCCACTGTGAACCATCTCAAGTTTTCTGAATCTTTTTTAATAACAGAGAGAAAAGCAGTTACTAATCTGCTTGCTTCAACCATTGAAAAGAATTCCTCGTCTTCTCTAACAAATCAGCCAGTTTTGTCAAAAACAAAGTCCTTAAAGAAAAATCACCCTGCAACTTTTCGCCAGACAACATGGAAGACTACAGTCTTCCTTTCACTTTAAACGAATGGAAATCCGCCTTACTTTCCTGCAGCGATTCCTCTCCGGGTATAGATGAAATCCATTACAAACTTTTGAAATATCTTCCGCAAAAAGGTCTGAACATTCAGCTACATGTATACAACCATGTATGGACTACTTGATTCTTTCCACCACCTTGGCGAAAAGCCCTCATCATTCCTATTCCCAAATCTGGAAAAGATCTTTCTAACCCATCAAACTACCGTCCGATAGCTTTGACCAGCTGTGTCTGTAAATTGATGGAGAAAATGGTCAATGCTAGACTCATGTGGAAACTCGAAACGACGGCCTTCTTTGCAAAAGAACAGTGTGGTTTCCGCAAACATCGAACTACAGCGGACCATTTGACCCATCTGGAATCTACGCGTCGGAACACCTTTCTGAACAAACAACTCGCAGTGGCTATTTTCTTTGACTAGGAGAAGGCCAATGATACCACGTGGAAGTCTGGGATACTTCATGATCTCCAGGATCTTGGTTTTCAGGATCATCTTCCACTTTTTATTCAAATTTTTTTGGCAGAACGACAGTTTCAGGTCCGGGTTGGCACCACTCTCTCTGATGTTCATGAGCAGGAGTTGGGTGTTCCACAAGGAAGCTTACTGTCCCCTGCCCTCTTTAGCATCAAGATCAACATTGTCAAGTCGGTTCAATAGGGTTCAGACTGCTCGTTGTTGTAGGTGATTTTGCTGTCTATGCAACTGGAAGCCTTACCCGAGTGTCCAGCACAGGCTCCAGTTTTGTGTGGATAAAATTCATCAGTGGGCGGATGAAAACAGCTTCACTTTTTCTCCTACAAAGACACAGTGCATTTGCTTCCATAATTTTCATCAGTTTTTTGCAGATCATGAAATTCAAAAAGGGAAATCTCCCATTCCAGCTGTCAAAGAGGCCATTAGAAATCTCAGAACTTCTTGCCAGAAAGCTCTGAATATTCTGCGGGTTGTAGCACACACTGACTGGGGCGCTGATAAGAAAACCTTTGCTGCATCTCTACAGAGCCTTGGTCCGTTCTAAATTGGACTATGGTTGTGCTGTGTACGGCTCTGCAAGACTGTCTTACCTAAAACTCTTTGGACCCTATCCACCATCAAGGGCTTTTGTCTCTGTGTTGGAGCATTCCCCACCACCCCTGTGTACAGCCTGTACGCAGAGGCAGGTGAACCCTCACTGTCCAACCGCAGGCTGAAACTATGTCCTTGAATTACTATATCAGACTGTTCTCCGAACCGGAAAACCCTCTTTGACCCTCAGTTTCAAAGTAAATTCGAAAACAACCCTAACTGTATTCTGCCGTTTGGTCTTCGTATGCAGCCTCATGCGCAGAATGCAGGTTTAGACCTAGGAGTCGTGTCTGATTTTTTCCAAGTTTCCAGATAAGCTTCCATGGACCTTTTCCACACCAGAGATTCATTTTGACCTTGCAGCTTTTCGCAAAGAATCTACCAGCTCTCTGGCATACAAAGCATTGTTTGCAGATCTCTATTCGAAATTCCCATCCTGTCAAAAAATTTTCACTGACAGTTCCAAGTCTGAAGTTGGAGTGGCCTGTGCAGCCTATTGCCCTGGTGCTCCTTTTCAGATACTGTTAGAACATATTCCTTCAGATGCTTCTGCTTACTCTGCTGAACTTTCAGCTCTGGTTCTGGCGCTGAGGATAATCTCACAATCTACAAAGAGGATTTTGGAGGCCATAGCTGGCCGCAACCTCCATCATCCCGAACTTCTCCACTTCTTTGAACTTTTTACCAGGTTGAAAGTGGAGGGTTACAGCATTGTTCTGGCTTGGGTTCCCGGTCATGTTGGCACTGGAGGGAATGAAATGGCTGATCGCCCAGGCCAAGAATGCCACAACAGGAAAATTGTACGACACATATATATCCCCTGCTCAGATCTGAAACCCAAAATCAACAATTATGTCAGAGACCTCTGGCAGGAGGATTGGAATACACAGACGGATAACAAACTCTTTCAGATCTGTCCAAACCTTAAGAGTTTCCTCTCATCTATGTCTGGTGGTCGTAAAGAAGAAACAGTTCTATGCTGGCTGCACACCGGCCATTCATATTTTACCCATTCATGCCTTTTAAAGAGTGAAGAAGCTCTGTGGTGCATTCCATGTCATGTGCCACTCACAATGAAACATGTTCTTTTAGACTTAGAGTGTTGGGACTTGCATGATGTGAGACACAAACATTTTACAGCAGATTCCATGAAAACCTTGTTCAGAGACGTTCCGCCTGACGCGATCTTTGAGTTCTTGAAACTGAAAGAGATTAACATTTTTCATAGGATCAGAGATCTTACAGTGGACAGATTTTTTAACAAACTTTCGGATGGGTTTTTTTGATGTATTTTAAAGAATTGTGTGAATGATTGACTTGTGAGTTGATTTCAACGTGGTGACAGCCCTGATGTGGCTCTTTGTGGTTGGCTGGGTTATAAGCAACATTATCTTATCTTATCTTATCTTATCTTTGTAATCATTTGATCTCTGTACCCAAAATATTAACTCTCATACACACACATATCTATCTATCTATTTTTTTTTGTCTGTCCATCTATGCATCTATCTGTCTATGCATGTTTGTATGTATGTTTGTATGTATCTCTCTCTCATGTATATGTATGTGTATGTGTATATATATGTGTGTGTGTGTTAGCTCAAGAAAAGATCTTATATATATTTACACACGTTTAGATAGGTGGTACAGAGTGTGTGTGCTTTAATGCACATAAGTATCATATAGGTCGAGAAAGGTTGTTTTAATGACCTGACAGTCATTACACATTATGTGAAATATTCATTTGCTCAGATGGTCGAACCGATGAACCAACAAAAGTCATTTGATCCTCTCCCTCTCTCTCTCTCTGTCTCTGTCTCTCTGGTTTTGAAATAGGATCTCTGTGTGTGATAGTATATAACTTATACCGATGATTTGATGCATGTGTTGTAACATTTACTGCTAGCTTTGTAGAGCGGTACATGTGAAATGTGGACGACTGATCAATACTTTTCTTGCTGTAAAATAGAATAAATCATGCTGATTCTCTCTCTCTCTCCCTCTCTCTCTCTCTCTCTGTTTTTGTGTGTGTGTGTGCGTGTGTGTGTATGTGTGTGTGTGTGTGAATAACCCACTCTTAATAATCACGTACAAGACGACGTGAAATGGAACGCTAAAAAGACCAGTATGATGTGTTAAAGGTATGCCTCCTGGCCCTACAATCAACTTAAGAAACTTGGCCTTTCTGGTCCTCCACCTGAGCTGTTTTCTGGCAACCTGCGTCAACTCTACTCCAAGGTAATTCAGGAGGTGCACAGCTTGCACAGTGTCTCCCCTATTCACATGCTTTCTGTTTCAGTTTGTGATGGCTAAACTTTTCCTTCATGAGTGTAAACTGCAAGGATCAAAATGGAGTAGGAATAACTTATTAACCTGATAAAAATGAGATTCAGAGTGAAAAACTATTTGCGGATTGTCTGGGATAAATTACGGCACTTTGGTAAGTTATGATCGCTGTATTTATCTCTCATCACACAAAATCAAAAGGCTGGTGATTTGATTGCCGAGAAAGAGGTGGCATAGCCCAGTTGTTTGAAACACTAGCAGTGTATGATTCTTGTAGATGATTTCCTTGTTTATATCTTACACTTGGTTCTTAGTCAATGTTTTATGAAATGTAATTTGATTCACGGTAGTTATATTAACTCTCATTACGTAAAACACAAAAGGTTGATAATTTGACTGCCGAGGAAGAGGTGTCATATGCCAGTGTTTTGGAAACTAGTAGTGTATAATTCCTGTAGATAATCTTGTATTTAGATAGTCAGTGTTTAATGAAATGTATTTTTAAAACCTGTTCACTGTTTAATTAACTCCAGCGTTGACCCCTTTTTTTTTCCTGCTAATATCAATATAACAGCAAATGTATTCATGCTAATGTTGAATTATTATTGATGTTCTGTTTTTTTTTATCTTACAATGCAAAATAAAATTCAAATGATGCAAAAGAATGCACAATAACACAATAATGCATTACCATACAACACAACACAAACCAGCACAGAATAGTAATACACAGTATAACAAAGCACAACAAAAGAACACAGCACAAAGCAACACAATATAGGACAATACAATACAAAAAGATTTTTTTTTGTCCAGACATATACACATACATACATGGCCAGCAATATGAAATGTAATTTGATTCGTGTAGCCAAAATTATTTTTATCTTATTACGCTTGAAAAAACTAGTGATATAATTTCTGCAGATAATCTCCTTGTATTAACTTAAGATTTGGTTTTCAGAGAGTCAGTGTTTTATGTAATTTAACTTGACATGATTGAGAAGCTTTAAGATGTTGCCATAGTCTCACATACCTGCTGCGATAGATAATATATGTATCATATTTAGTATGTGACTGTCTATTTGTATGTGCATATGTGTTCTTTCATAAAGCTTCATTGTAAAATACCAACATATTCTTAATCTTGCTCTCAAACACTATCTCTCTTCCCCCATCTTTGTCTGTCTTTATCTGTTTCTTTGTTTCTTTCTGTCTGTCGTTTCTGTTCTGTCTCTTTGTCTCTCTATCTCTGTCTGCCTGCCTGCTGTCTGTCTGTCTGTCTGTCTGTCTGTCTGTCTGTCTCTCTCTCTCTCTCTCTCTCTCTCTCTCTCTCTCTCTCACACACACACACACACACACACACACACACACACACACACACACACACACACACACAGGTTTTCTTCACGTAAAGTAGTCCCTTGATTCACTATTAAAAAGCTGAACAGTCAGACCTGAACCACCATACCACACCTTTTCAACCCGTTTCCGTATTTACAGTATTTCCAGTTTGTACCAGCAGTACCTTTGGACTGCATTTGTGCACCTGGCTGCTTATGCTATATAACAGTGGACATGATCTGTGGCCTAATCATTTTTGGTTGTTTCTTTTTCATAGACAGGTTGCACTGTAACAGTGGGCATCATCAGTAGATCACACTATCTGGTGGTGATTCCTCATTATAGACAGGTTGCGGTGTAGCAGTGGACATCAACAGATCACACAATCCGGTGGTGATTCCTCTGTATAGACAGGTTGCACTGTAACAGTGAACATCACCATAGATCTCAGTATCTGGTGTTGGTTACTCTTTCAGGCCACAATCTACACTCTGAAAGAATGGAGCAAAGATTATGGGCCTGTATATGGGTAAGTTAAGTTTTTGTGCAAATTGTCCACTGAACAACATCAGAACTGGCTTTGACTTTGTTGACTGTTGTGCTGGTACTTGCGATCATGTTAGTGTGTTCTTTTGTGCATTTTGTCTGTCTGTCTGTCTGTCTGTCTGTCTGTATGTGTGTGTGTGTGCGTGTGTGTGTGTGTGTGTGTGTGTGTGTGTGTGTGTGTGTGTGCAGACTTTTGAGAGTATACAGTTAGTGAATAGATAAGTAGATGTGGGAAATTGCTACCACACTTTCCACAGTTATGTGTGCCGCTATTGGTACTCCTAATTTTTATAATAATCAATAAATAATAATGGACATCAGAAAGTCAATGACGTTTTGATTATCCCGTCATCTGTGGCATTACTGGTACACTGCATGTTTGGCTATCCCATCATCTGTGGCTTTACTGCTGCATTGCATGATTCGCTATCCCATCATTATGTCATTGCTGCTACATTGCATGGTTAGCTATCCAACCATCCGGTGCGGTACTAGTACACTGCATCTTTGGCTATCCTATCATCTGTGGCTTTACTGCTACACTACATACTTGGCTATCCCATCATTATGTCATTGCTGCTACATTGCATTTTTGGCTGTCCAACCATCCATGGCATTTCCGGTACACTGCATGTTTGGCTATCCCATCATCTGTGGCTTTGCTGCTACACTGTATGTAAGGGCTATCCAGAATCGGTGGCACTATTACTACATTGCATATTTGGCTATCCCATTGTTAGTGGAACTATTGCTACACTGCATGTTTGGATATTCCATCATCAGTGGCATTGCTTGTAAACTGTATGTTTTGGCTATTCCATCATCAGTGACATTGCTTGTACACTGTATGTTTGGCTATTCCATCATCAGTAATATCGTTTGTACACTGCATTTTGGCTATTGCATCATCGGTGATGTTGCTTGTACACTTACAACATCTGATTATGGGGGACATGGCTGTATTGCGCAAACTTTCAACATCTGATGATAGGAGACATACCCATATTGGGCAAACTTACATCTATTGATAGGAGATATGACTGTATCGTGCAAGCTTACAACATCTGATGACTGGAGACATGGCTGTATTGGGCAAGCTTATAACATCTGATGATGAGAGACATGGCTGTATTGGGCAAGCTTACAACATCTGGTGATGGGAGACAAGGCTGTATTGGGCAAGCTTACAACATCTGGTGATGAGAGACATGGCTGTATTAGGCAAGCTTACAGTATCTGAAGATGGGAGACATGGCTGTATTGGGCAAGCTTACAACATCTAATGATGAGAGACATGGCTGTATTAGGCAAGCTTACAGCATGAGAGACATGGCTGTATTGGGCAAGCTTACAGTATCTGAAGATGGGACACATGGCTGTATTGGGCAAGCTTACAACATCTAATGATGAGAGACATGGCTGTATTAGGCAACCTTACAGCATGAGAGACATGGCTGTATTGGGCAGCTTACAGTACCTGAAGGTGGGACACATGGCTGTATTAGGCAAGCTTACAACATCTGATGATGGGAGACATGGCTATACTAGGCACCCTCAGAACATCTGATGTGGGGAGGCATGGCTGTACCAGGCAAGCTTACAACATCAGATGATGGAAGATGTGGCTGTACCAGGCAAGCTTGCATCATCTGATGATGGAAGATATGGCTGTACCAGGCAAGCTTACATCATCTGATGATGGGAGACCTGGCTGTATTGGGCATGCTTACAACGTCTGATGAGGGGAGACATGGCTGTATCAGGAAAGCTTACAACATCTGATGATGGGAGACATGGCTGTACCAGGCAAGCTTAAATCATCTGAAGATGGGAGACATGACTGTACCAGGCAAGCTTACAACATCTGATTGGAGCCATGCGCACATCAGACCAGCGTACAAAATCTGATAATGGGAGAGACAAGCTTACAGCATCAAATGATTTGAGGACCTGATGTCTGCGAGTATGGTTGACTTATTTTATGATCTACTCATTTTCCTCAAATGAGCCCTATGTAAAATGCACAATCTCTCTTAAAGCTTCATATTTGCTGTATGTGTATCTATAAAGTGTCAGTATGTTTGGATGTATAATACTTGTAAACCGTATGTAAACAATATAATACCTTTGTATTGATATTTTGCAACCCGAATCTTTTTGGCTGTCTGGCAGGGTCTACTTCGGTCGTAAACCACTTGTCGTCATCAATGACCTTGACATTATCAAGACTGTGCTGGTCAAGGATTTTGCTCACTTCACCAATCGATGTGTAAGGCAGAGTGAGAGAATAAGTTGAGTGAGATCAAGGAAGAAAGGACAGGGTATAAGAATTCTTTAACTAAATGAAGAGGGACAGAGGCTGATAAACCAATCTCAAAGCTGTAGACATTTTTATATTTCAGTGCTGTGCACAAAGTATGTGAGTAAGAGTATGTGCCTCTGTGTGTGTGTGTGTGTCTGTCAGTGTGGGGAGTGTGGGGAGGAACTTGACATTTGTCATTTCTCTAGATACGTTCAAATTTTCAACTCAGTATATACAATACATGCCCTGCCTTCACGACCATAACCCAACACCAGGTCAGTTATGTGTCATGATTTATTCACTCATGGTAACTCAGAGCAAATGGGAAAAAATTTACAAACAAGACTTTGCAACAAAAATTTTACCTTTCAAATCAAATTCCACCAACTCTCCCTTTCCTGAGATATGCCCCAACGCTACCAGCCAGTCTTGTTTTGTTCAGAAAGTAAAACATATTGCCATGCTGGTGAAAACAAGACAAACGAACAATTAGCCAATCCAGTTTTGTTCAGAAAGTGAAACAGATTGCCATGTTGCTGAAAACAAAGCAAACGAACAATCAGCCAATCCAGTTTCGTTCAGAAAGTGGAAAAGATTGCCATTGCCCTGTTGCTGAAAACAAGGCAAACGAATAACCAGCCAATCCAGTTTTGTTCAGAAAGTGAAACAGATTGCCCTGTTGCTGAAAACAAGGCAAACGAAACAATCGCCAATCCAGTTTCGTTCAGAAAGTGAAACATATTACCCTGTTGCTGAAAACAAGGCAAACGAACAATCAGCCAATCCAGTTTCGTTGAGGAAGTGAAACAGATTGCCCTGTTGCTGAAAACAAGGCAAACAAACAATCGGCCAATCCAGTTTTCATTCAGAAAGTGAAACAGATTGCCCTGTTGCTGAAAACAAGGCAAACGAATAACCAGCCAATCCAGTTTCGTTCAGGAAGTGAAACGGATTGCCATGTTGCTGAAAACAGGCAAATGAACAATCAGCCAATCCAGTTTCGTTCAGAATATGAAACGGATTGCCCTGTTGCTGAAAACAAGGCAAACGAACAATCGGCCAATCCAGTTTCGTTCAGAAAGTAAAACGGATTGCCATGTTGCTGAAAACAAGGCAACGAACAATCGGCCAATCCAGTTTCGTTGAGGAAGTGAAACAGATTGCCCTGTTGCTGAAAACAAGGCAAACGAACAATCAGCCAATCCAGTTTCGTTCAGAAAGTGAAACGGATTGCCCTGTTGCTGAAAACAAGGCAAACGAATAACAGCCAATCCAGTTTCGTTCAGAAAGTGAAACAGATTGCCCTGTTGCTGAAAACAAGGCAAACAAACAATCGGCCAATCCAGTTTCGTTCAGAAGGTGAAACAGATTGCCCTGTTGCTGAAAACAAGGCAAACGAACAATCAGTCAATCCAGTTTCGTTGAGGAAGTGAAACAGATTGCCATGTTGCTGAAAACAAAGGCGAACGAACAATCGGCCAATCCAGTTTCGTTGAGGAAGTGAAAACAGATTGCCCTGTTGCTGAAAACAAGGTGAACGAACAATCAGCCAATCCAGTTTCGTTCAGAAAGTGAAACAGTTTGCCCTGTTGCTGAAAACAAAGCAAATGAACAATCAGCCAATCCAGTTTCTTTTCAGAAGTGAAACATATTGGCATGTTGCTGAAAACAAGGCAAACGAACAATCAGTCAATCCAGTTTCGTTCAGAACGTGAAACAGATTACCCTGTTGCTGAAAAGAAGGCAAACAAACAATCAGCCAATCCAGTTTCGTTCAGAAAGTGAAACAGATTGCCATGTTGCTGAAAACAAGGCAAACGACAGTTAAAACAAACTGCGTAGTAACTTTTTTTCAAAGAAGCATTACTATGCATCTTCATTTGTGCGTTCAGTCATACCTCATAAAATGTTATCCGTGCCTCTGAGACATTCATTTGTGTGTTCAGTCATACCTCGTAAAATGTTATCCGTGCCTCTGAGACAGTGAAATCTATCAGAAGGAAGACGAATATGATGAAATAGACACAGGCAATATCTGATGTATTCTGTTTATGAAAAATGGGATACGATGATGAAGAGGAGGATGTACACCCAAATATAAGTATTTTCCCTTTCTTTATCTCTCTCGTCTGCTTTTAATAACTAGGCCAAGAATGACATTTGAGCGGCAGAGTAACAGGCAACTACACAGCATTAACACTTTCAGGAAAAAGAATGCAGTGGTCAAGTCTTCACAGCTCACAAACAGGGCTCATTATCCTAGTGTTAAACCTTTTTTCTGGACATTATCCTAGTGTTTAACCTTTGTTCTGGACATCCCAGTGTTAAACCCTCTTTCTGGAATAAATAACTTATCCAGTACATAAAAAAACTGAAATGACTCCAAAACATATGTATATGTATGTGTGAGTGAGTGAGTGTGTGTGTGTGTGTGTGTGTGTGTGTGTGTGTGTGTGTGTGTGTGTGACTGTGCAAGAGTGTCTTTACTTGCATCTGTGTCAGTCTGTCTTTTCGTCTTACTTTCTGTATAAGTTTGTGAGTGTATGATTTACCAAGCATTCATTTGACAGATTGATTGATTTGTTGGTTTAATTTCATTTGTATGTATAGCCAGTCAATCCCCAGGACCAGGGAGCCTCCGCGAACAAATCGGTGTTCTTCGCCCGTGGAGGGGACTGGAAACGTATCCGTAGCGTCATGACGCCCACCTTCAGTGCTGGCAAGATGAGACTGGTGGGCCTTGCTCTTACGATACTTACACATTTTTACTTCACGGTTTACTAACGATTTATTCAATGGATTTCCATGAATGAAAGAACTCGGCTCTTAATGTCTGTTTCATGCAACTACTTATACTCTGTCTGTCCTTCTGATCTCTTCTGTCTGTCTGTAAATAGACTATCCAGACAGCAGCAGTCATCTGCAAACTTATGTATTCTGTCTGTCTGTAGCCCATCCGGGCAGATCCAATCATCTGCAGACTTCTGTATTCTGTCTGTCTATACTCTATCCAGACAACTCTGAACATCTGCACTTCCATGTAATTTGCCTGTGCCTGTACTCCATTTGGACAGTTCTGATCATTTGCAGAACTGTGTATTCTCTCTGTTTATACCTTAACCAAACAGCTGCAGTAATGTACAGACCCATGTATTCTGACTGACTGTACTTCATCCAGACATCTCTGATCATCTGCAGAACTGTGTATTCTCTCTGTTTATACCTCAGCCAAACAGCTGCGATAATGTACAGACCCATGTATTCTGACTGACTGTACTCCATTTGGACAACTCTGATCATCTGCAGAACTGTGTATTCTGTCTGTCTATATACCTCAGCCAGATAGCTGCGATAATGTACAGGCCTGCACATTTTGTCTGTCTATACTCCATGTGAACAGATCCGATTATCTTGCAGACTTTGAATTCTGTGTATACTCCATGCGCGAGAGATCCGATTATCTGCAGACTATGCATTCTGTCTATGTATACTCCATGTGAAGAGATCTGATTATCTGCAGACTATGAATTCAGCAACAGGGCAATGTATAAACAGAGAGAATACACACTTCTGCAAATGATCAGAACTGTCCATGCGAACAGATCCGATTATCTGCAGACTTTGAATTCTGTCTGTGTATCTCCATGCGAACAGATCCGATTATCTGCAGACTATGAATTATGTCTGTGTATACTCCATGCGAGCAGATCCGATTATCTACAGACTATGAATTCTGTCTGTGTATACTCCATGAAAACAGATCCGATTATCTACAGACTATGCATTCTGTCTATGTATACTCCCAACCAGACAACTTCAGAAGTCGACAGTACTGTGTATTCTACACTTCACCCAAGCAGCTGCAATCATCTGCAGACCAAACACATTCTGTCTATACCTCCAAGGAAGGGCAGACCGTGGGGTCCTGCCCTATACATAGAGATCATGTGCTCTGTCTGTTCTTCCTTAAAAAAAAAAATTTAAAAAAAAAAAAAAAGCTAGAACATTAGGGTCCTACCCATTCTTCTCCATGTGCAGAAATACGTATTCTATCTATATCTCATAGGAAATCCAAGACACTGGGCTCCTGCTCTCTTTTTTTCTTCATGTGCAGACATGTGTTGTCTTTACCTCATAGCAAAGCAAGAACATGTGTACAACTGTCTGAAATTCACTGCCCTGTGACTAAGTCAAGTACCGTTACCTTCCATAAAGCGTTAATCTAGTCAACAATGGAGCTAGTCATCTGCATTTCTTTACTGCGATTTAATCCAGTGCTCTGCCTTCCAAAACGCACTAATCTGGTGAGCAGTTGTCTTGACCAGTCATTTGTCTTCCAAAAAGCACCAACGCAGCCAGCAACTGTCTTCATCAGTTGTCTATCATTCTTTGCCCATGCCCTGATTTTCTTGTCATTTATTTCTTAGAATTAACGTTCGCCATGCTGCTGTTGGGAGTCATCATCTCTGCTGCACCAGACTCTCCTGTGTTGTGGTCAACATCACGGGCACTTTTGGGGCAGGTGATTGCGCACTCTGCGCTACCACTTAGGCTCAAATGCATCAGAGCATGAACTGCTCTTCTGCTGCATGCAACTACATTAGGCTTGAATCACAACCAGTACCAAAAAGTCAGTGATTTGACCAGCCGCCATGCGAAGTGGTTAGCGTCGCGGACTCCCGGCTGGGAGGTCGTGGGTTCGAATCCCATCAGAAGTCATGTGGGTTTTTCTGCCCCGACCGGCTCCTACCCAGAGTTGAGTTTGCTGCGGGCTCAGTTGGGAAGACTGGGACCACACAGTCGAGTTTCATCCACTTAATGGATGCGTTACTGAGAGTGTTGCTCAAATTTCCTGACCAACACTGCAGGTGCCTGTATCTCTCGGGCCTGGTTGACGCCGGGATATATTATGAAAGGAAGCGTAGAGTACAGCCCTGTCATGTAGTCTCAGACCGAAATGGAAATCCGTAGCATCATCTTAATCATCCTCATTCTTATCGATCAGCATAAAAAAAAAAAAAAAATGTCTCAAATTCTGTGGCCCTTCATGCCCTGCTCTCATGGTGACCTCAATTTCGATGTCCTCTCCACGTCTGTGGCCTTGGTTTGGTTCCGTGGGGGTCACCGGTATCGGCGAGTCCATGGGGGCTGTCGTTGGAACGGACGTGGTGGCGCCGTCCGGAGGGAGAGCTCACTCGCGCCGGCTCCGTGACTAAGCAATTATTGTCGTCAGTAGGGGGCTTAGTAGGTGGTGTCCTGCATATGTTAGATCAGAACAGGTGCCACTGAACACCACTGAAGTGACTTGGCAGCAGTGCAGTGTCTCCTCCGGTGGGTTGCCTCTTGACGACTCGACATTGACTGCTCCCTGTGGATTGCTGGTGCCGGGGCTGCGGCGGGGCTGACCGGGCTGTGGCTGTGGACGGGGTGTCGGAATGAGTGGCGTGGGTGCACTGCCTCTGAGGTGGCGCAGAGATTGGACAGCAAAAAAAAAAAAAAAAAAAAAAAAAAAAAAAAAGTCAGTGATTTTGTGCCAGCCTGCACTTCAGAAATGGTATGTGGATCCAGAAATCACTGTCAAACGGGAAAACGCTGAAGGCAATTGATGGCTTCACATCTCAGCTGCACACTCTCCAGATCTGTGACCGTCGATGACTAAATCGATGTTCGCATCTCCAAGGCAAGTTCAGCTTTCAGACGGCTGTCAGAAATTCTGTGGGGAGCAAGCGTCAAGCTGGGAAAAACACGAAAGTGTACAAAACAGTTACACTGTCCCAACTATTGTACATTTGTAAGATAAGAACAGCCTATGCGCACCACATTGAAAAGTTTTTCGCTTCCACACCAACAGCCTGAAAAAGTTGCTGCAGATTACTTTGGAAAAAAAAAGCTCCCTAGTACAGAGGATTTTCTAGGTACTTTTTCTGATAAGCATTCTCTACCTATTTAGCACAAGCCGAACAGGTCGTCCACCTTCTGTGAAAGAATGCCCGATACCTACAAGGCTACAGCAAACTCCCACAAGGAAAACATTCACATGATAGTCAAGAAAGAAACGTCTTCAAGAACAGGCTCATGGCCTCACTGAGGAGCTTTGGCACTGACCCAGACACACGGGGAAAATGGCACTAGACCGCTCCACCTGGCGAAGTTCCATTAGCAGAGAGGTGCTGCCTCTTAAGAGCAACACAGGATAACAGAGACTTGGTGACGATGTGAGTTTCGCAAGTTCAGGGTAATCTCATTGGTGTTCGCTGATTATAACAGATAAACAACATCAAATTACATGATCCTCCATCAGCTAGCCCTAAGACATC
>JADBJO010012489.1:40000-57766 GCA_016801955.1 Conus betulinus
GGGTAAAAAAAAAAAAAAAAAGAGAGAGAGAGAACAGAGTCTGAAGTTGGACAGTAAGGAGGGTGTAGTGGGGTGGGGGGTATTGAGGGGGGGGGGGGGGGGTGTCACTGTCGAGTCAAACCGACTCAAGGAAGTTTGGTTTAGCAATCTATTTTTTTTCCCTAGTGTATTTGAATTTCTGTAATTTAACTGTAAAGATTTGCTTTCTCCCCCCCTCCCCACCCTCCCCTCCTTACTGGCAAACACAGCAAGGCTTTGAACACTTAGTGATTACTTTCAAGTAAAACTGCTAGAATACAACTACAGTAGCATTGCATTGCCAAGACATTACATTGTTGTGACAGTAACATTTATGATATTTTTTGGTGATTGTATGTTATGCTCCACATTTATGTATATAGCTGTAACAGCACAAACATAGTGATAAACAGTAGTTGATAAAAAAGTAGAGTCCAAAATAAAGTTAAATCTTTCTTTAATTTTACCTTTTTTTAAAAAAAAAAGCATTATAATGTATATTTATGTTCTTTTACATTCACAATGATGAAATCAACAAGTTAATTCAAAATAATAATGATGAAATACTTAACATGTTATTGGCAATGCTTAAATCACACCCTGTTGACAAAATAATGTGTTGCAGAGGATGTACCTTTTGTTACAAAGAACATACAATACATTTTTGCTTACAAGAAGAACAACCGATACTAAAAGTAATTATAAGGAATGGACAGTGAGCAGTAACAAAACACACACACACACACACACACACACACACACACATTGATATCACACAATGAAGAAACAGACAGGGAATTTACATAAAAGCAAGCACTCATAGTTATGAAAAGTGGTCCTATGCCATGCTTTTTTTTTTTTTTCCAGGACTTTCGCACATACACACCACATGATATTGCACAATGATGAAGAAACAGACAGGGAAAGTTAGATAAAAGCATGCACTCATAGTTCAATTAAGTGGTCCTATGCCATACTTTAATGTTGTTTTTTTTTTTCAGTAATTTCACACACACACACACACACACACACACACACACACACACACACACACACACACACACACCACATGATATTGCACAATGATGAAGAAACAGACAGGGAAATTTACATAAAGGCATGCACTCATAGTTCAATTAAGTGGTCCTGTGCCATACTTTAATGTTTTTTCTTTCTTTTCATTGTTTTTTTTTTTAACTGAGAAAACGCATCCACATTTTTAATATTTCTTTAACCTTTGCCAGAGCTTGTGGGTGAAAAATTACCCAGACTGTCGTTTAAATGTTCATAACTCACTCAGTTTTCATAATATGTAACTAAGTTTTTATTTTGTGCTTGCCCCCATTGAATATTGTGGTGTTTTGGTGGTAAATAAAGGAGAAAATAATAAAAGCTTATAATCCTTGCCAGATACTGTGGGTGGCATGTTATCTATACAATTAAAGAAGCATTCTCACATGCTGGAGCTTGTGGGTGGCTGGTCACTCATAACCTTCATATAGGCCACAACTTTTACCCGACATGCCAAGGTTCGTGGGTGGCTGGTCACCCAAAACCTTTATAAGGGCCACAGTCTTTACCACACATGTCGGTGTTCACTATTGGCTGTGTTGTCAGTTGGAGGACCACCGGACCAGGATAAAGTGGATGAGGTGTGAGCTGTGTGTCCACTTCAACTTTTCCTGAGGCAGAGCAGTTGGGCTTGGGGACTGGTGAAGTGATGGTGACCAAGGAAGAGATGGAGACATAAGCTATCACCCATTTTGAGGATGCAGTCATGCTGCATGAATGATGAAATCAGTGAACATGCCACTGATTGCCTTCTAGAAGACTTATCTTTACCAAAATTGGCCAGAATGTAGTTTTCTATGGCAGTGTGTCACAGATCCACTCTCCTGAGAAAGCAGACATTAATTTTCTGAAGAAATTTGCTCTTGTAAACAACACGCTTGAATGGCCAACCAAGACAGACACAGATTTAGTGCAAAGCATATTTGTGTTTGCCAGTGACTTCAACATAGTCTCTAAAACAACTACTGGCCGTGCCTGGTCTGTTCCAATTAACAATGAACTCTGCTCGAAGTATGCTGCATACAAAAAGAACTATTGTACGTAGTCAACCCTATCTGCCCGTCTGCAAGAGTGCACTTCCCACCCTTATCGTAAGTGACCTTTTGTTTGTGGCTGCCAGCACTTGTCAGAAACAGCAAAAATAACATGATTTTATAATAATAATACAGACAACATCATACCAAATTTTTGTTGAAATCTGTCAGTAAATTTTGAAAAACTGTCAGTTTTTATTCGGACATCATCATCATTCCGCCCCTGCTGGCCACTATTCTAGTACAGGAAATAAAATGTTAGGTACAAAATAGCAAAAATGTACACTTTGATTTACAGGAAATACTGTACAGAAACTATACAAAATTTGGAAACAGTTCATGAAGTAGTTTAGAAGTTATAGCAATTCTAAGTGTGGTGGGCGATTCTACCCCTATTTTTCCGCCCTCCAAATTGCAATGTTTCCTTTAGCACAGAAGTTTTCATAAATGTTTTATAGCAGATACCTCAGAAAAAAATGACTTTGCTTAGTACAACTTAGAGAGTTTGTCCAAACCACTGGAAGTTCTGAAATGGCCATTCTTACTGTGCTGCAGTGCTTTAAAGTAGCCACATCATGCAAATTCGAAAAGCGCTGAATTGTGACTTATTACAAGTTTGACACTTTATCACACAAAAGCCATGTACACCGATACCATGGAACTTACTTGTTCAAAGAGTGCAAGTTGTATAGATCGAGAACACCGATTTATAACCAGATGAATCAACCATGTATGATCCTATCGGCTTTCAAGCTTGGAAGATATCTCATTTTGTCAGGTGCATAAAAATGTTGCAACTTTAAACTGCAATATCTCGAAAAAGATTGAAGATAGAGACCTCATTCTTATTGTGTTTTGTATGTTTTTTCATTTACTTTGCAATGATACAGAACTTAAGTATGAAAAACAATATGTTTAATTTTGGCTGCTGGTACTAGTGTGTGTGTGTGTGTGTGTGTGTGTGTTGGACAATGAGAAGGAGTCATGCTTTTGTTTTGTTGTTTTGTTTCGTTCGTTTTTTTAAAATCCAAGCCAAAAAAAAAAGATGTGAGCAGCTTAAATTGAAAGAGTGAGGCAGGCTGTATTGTCCATGACAGGTGTTTCGGAGCCTACACACTGGATGTTATCTGCAGCACAGCCTTTGGCCTTCAGGTGGACTCTCAGACAGATCCCAACGACCCCTTCCTGGTCGCGGTCAAGAAGGCAACAGATTAGAAGCTGCAAAGGATTTTAAGTTCACCAACTTACTGCTTGGTGCGTACGTATATGTGTATATGTAGGGATGAGTTCAGGAGGGAGAGGGATCTGCCTTTCAGGGGGTGGGGGGGGGTGTTGGGGACGAAGTTGATAAGCTAGCGCCCGCTCGGACTGCACTATAAACAGTTCAAAATGATCGATGTGATTTTCTCAACTTGTAAGTTCTCTTTTATCCTACCTTGTTCTCAAGTGTACAGACTGTCATGTTATTTTCAGCATTTGCATTTTCCTCATACTTGCTCTTCCAAACAAATGCTACAGTCCCACTGGGGTTAAAAAAAAATTCTTAGCTGTTCATGGTAACCCCCTCCCAGCGCTCCTGGGGGAGAGAAAGCGAGTGAAATCAGTACCTCCTGTTGCCCCAGCTCGAACATCTAGAGTGATCTCCCCTAGAGTGATATCCCCCTTGCAAACTGCCAGTTAGCCTTAGTCAGTGTCCTCCTTTTTTCTGCTCAACCAGAGAACATGCCTGCGTTCTGCTCTTGATTTCAGTTCAGGTTGAAATCCGAGTTATGAATCCTATCAAGAGACCTTACAAGCTTGTGTTTGTGTGCTGCCTCTCAAGGTTGTGTTTCCTCTGAAAGCATAAAGACAGTATTGGAGTAGCACTCAAAACATCTGTTACATCTTCTTGCTACTCAGTAATGTCTATTGCTTCAAGTTTGTCTGGAATGACCGTGTTGTCTGCTACCAGCATCAGCGTTTCCCATTCATGTTTGCAGTGTTTTTGCTCTTGTTCACACACCTGACATGTCATGTAGTAAATACATCCTAGTATTCTGCCTTTGCAAAAATTAGAGCACTGCGACTCACAAAATATTTTTGCGTGCTCGTCTTTGGAGTCCTGTCTTTCTCGTCCATCAGTTTTAACTTGAGAGTGGCCAGTGCTCTAAGCCCTTGTACTAATTCTAATCTTCTAAACGGGGACGATGTGCTGTAATCATGGTCTGAAGGAAATGGATGGATTTTCTATCCTGATATTGTTAATCCCAACCAGGAACGGTCTAAAGTTAATGGTGGCTGTTCGTCCTTGGAAGCTCATGGCGGTTTGACAGTTTGGTTTCTCCATACTTACCTATGCAAACAAATGCCTTATCTCTACTAGGCGTGAAACATGCCATAATTGGTATGCCCATTAAAAAAAAGATTAAGATAGAGAACGGAGAAGCCAACTCTTCCTTTAACCATCACCCCATACTGGAGTAGTCTCTGATTGTGAGTTCATATGCAGTTCACACTCACAGCCTGAATTCAGCTTTTTTCTCATATTCCTCAGCACCCCCTTCTGCTGTCTCAAGCTTGTTTCAACATCATGGATTCTCAGAATCGGTCCTTTGAGTCATCTTTCGCCTCGCAAGAGGAAAATACTTCGTCTTCTACTCTGGAAGAAAATGCTAGAAAACTTCTGCGCCTGGCCTCTTCACTACAATCTTCAGAGCCTGGCCTCTTCACTACAGTCTTCTGTGCCTGGCCTCTTCACCACAATCTTCTGTGCCTGGCCTCTTCAATACAGTCTTCTGTGCCTGGCCTCTTCACTACAGTGTTCTGTGCCTGGCCTCTTCACTACAGTCTTCTGTGCCTGGCCTCTTCACTACAGTCTTCTGTACCTGGCCTCCTCACTACAATGTTCTGTACCTGGCCTCTTCACTACAGTGTTCTGTGCCTGGCCTCTTCACTACAATCTTCTCTGCCTGGCCTCTTCACTACAATGTTCTCTGCCTGGCTCCTCACTACAATGTTCTCTGCCTGGCCTCCTCACTACAATGTTCTGTGCCTGGCCCTCCTCACTACAATGTTCTGTGCCTGGCCCTCACTACTACAATGTTCTGTGCCTGGGCCTCCTCACTACAATGTTCTGTGCCTGGCCTCTTCACTACAATGTTCTGTGCCTGGCCTCTTCACTACAATGTTCTGTGCCTGGCCTCCTCACTACAATGTTCTGTGCCTGGCCTCTTCACTACAATGTTCTGTGCCTGGCCTCCTCACTACAATGTTCTGTGCCTGGCCTCCTCACTACAATGTTCTGTGCCTGGCCTCCTCACTACAATGTTCTGTGCCTGGCCTCCTCACTACAATGTTCTGTGCCTGGCCTCTTCACTACAATGTTCTGTGCCTGGCCTCCTCACTACAATGTTCTGTGCCTGGCCTCTTCACTATAATCACTGATGTTGCAAGGGACTTCAGCTTACTCCAAGTTGGCTGACGTTTCTACTCTGTCCCTGATTTCCAGAGCATGTAGTTCATGTCAGAGTGCTGTTCCCGCCCTAGACAGCCGGGAGTCATGCGTTTATTGCACAGGCTTTCCCCTTTCAATGTCGCAGCTGGTGCTAGTATCGGTCGAGGCCTACGCGGCGTGCGGCGTTCGGCCCTCTACAGGAGTGGATGGTCCGCCTGATTTGGAAAGAGTGACGATGCATAGCCTCTAAGAAGGAACTTTGAGGACACTGTTGAACATCTCAGAATTGAAGAATATTCAAGTTGGCGTTGCTGTCCATGAATTTGGAGTACAGAAATAAAAGTTTCCTTGATATTGGCAGCAAACAAAAACATTACAACGAAGCTCAATATCCTCAAGCTTGGAATTAGCACCAAACCAAAACATGCAGCCATACTGTTGCCACAAGCACATTTCATGTATTCTTAAAGGCTGTAGTATGGATGGATCGCATCTTTCACATGTCATGGAAACGTTGTAGCCACTGCTGTCTCAAGCCAATGAAACATGCAGCCATTGCTGCCACAAGCATATTTAGCCTCATGTACATCCTTTACATCCCACAAAACTGGTACCTAGCCAGCTTGATGACTGGATGACCATGACAACCGCATAAGTTGGTGAATGTTGCTGCTTTATAGAGGCTGCTTCCATCTCAGGCACTTGATAAGGTGGGGGAGGTTGGCCTGGTGGCATTACCTGCGGTTCTGGCTGTATCAGTGACTAAAGAAGATGACCTGGGTGGGTCAAGACACATGACTGACAACCTCGGGTCCTGTGGCATTCTACTTAACTTGCTGCACCAATCCACACTGATCTGACATGCCACCATTGATCCATGGTCTGGTCGTCTGAGTGCTTGCCATGACTTCATGTTTAGCATTTAAAGATGAAAAGGGTTTGAAGTGTTTCGGTTGTACATCAGTTGACAATGAGATGTTTGAATAATGCACGACCATAGAGCCCATTTTCCAACCACTTCCTCCAGGAGCATCTAGCCCTTCGTCGCATCCATCTTGACAAGCACAGTGACGCCTGTACTTGGATCCTGTTGGTGTTATGACATTCGTAGTTACTCACCTGTTTGCTTTTGAAGACCTTGTTTCTGTCCCACTGATGTTCATCGCCCACTGTACAGAGTCAGAGGGTTGAGAGAAGTAACAGCAAAGTAGAGCAGATTTTCCACCCCACAGCAAGTTCGTAAGGACATGCCCCAGGTCCAGCACTGGAGAAGACCTGTACGTCAGCAGGGCCAAGAACACGTTGTCGAGGCTGCATTTCTTTCCCCGTTCACACTCCCTGCTCCGTATTTGACTGCAGGTAGTGCAAAGAACTGGTGTTGCGCGTGAAGTTCACTGTTTTGAATATGTCCCAAACTCTGCAGACACAAACTGGGCCATTGTCTGATATGACATTGTCTGGGGTATGTGAAAAATCTTCTCAGTTTTCCCACAACACATGAGGTGATCAAACTTGGCAGTTTTGCAACATTGATGTACTGTGAGAAATAGTCTTTCTGCTCCATGAAGGTGTTCACATTTATCCATGTCAGCTCTTTGCAATGGCTGCTGTAGTAGCAGCAGCAACAAGACTTCACTCTGCTGAGACTGTCATTTGACTGCCATTTGTCTAAGCAACGCCTGTAGATTGCCACACAGTTCTCAAAGCCTGTCAGCATTTGCGACCACCACATTGCTCGCATTTGCATGTTAACAGCACTTGCTTATTTCCTAATGTCCATCAAGGATTCTCTCCAGCATTTCTGTTTCGGGATTTATAGGATAACGATACAGCCACTGCGTGTCGGCAAATCATCAATCACACTGAGTTCTGACTTAACTGTCTTTCGTTCTCTCACAGCCAGAATCACATCTTGTATGTATTCTGGCCATCCACAAAGTGTGATGTAGAATGCGACTTTATGTCTTTCTCTGTCTCATGTGAAACCTATGCAAGTCTTGATTCACATACAGGCCATTATGAGCTGATGTTGCCAACTTGCTGCTCGATTTCTGCCTCAAAAACTTTTGCTTGAGGATTGAAGTCTTTCCTGGTGAACTTTGTTTCGGCAAGATGATAGCTGAGACATAGATGTACTTTCCCAGGGAATGCTTTGCATGGCATTGAAGTGCACCTGGCATATGAGCATTCTCTAACATTTAATTGGAACTTCTGACAGGTCCCTTGAATTTATCAGTAGCACCAACAGCTTGTGGTCAGTGACAAGCTCAAAGTCCAGCCGGATGAGGTATCTGTTGAACTTCTCACAAACTTAAATTTAAGCCATACACTCCTTTTGTATTTGAGCGGTGCTCTAAACAAAATGCCAAAGGACAGAATCCTTTTTTGTGTTTCTTCAAATGGACCCCAATCAGTCTGTAGTTATTCTTGCATCTGAAGTGACGGACAATGCCAGCGTTATACTACATGTCAGCATTTCCTTCATCTTTGTGAAATCCTAGGCCTCTTCGAAGCCACATAATCACACCATGTGCTTCTCCAGGATTCTGTTGATTGGATGTAGCTCTGATGTAATTCTGCTGATGGGCAGGAACAACCGTAGGTACTGCACCATTCCCAAGTATTTCTGAATTCTAATATATGTCGGGTGCAGGCAAATTAAAAATACCTCAGTCTTTGTAAGTAGAAAAGTCAAGAAAATAGAATGTTTCTGCGCTGTGTCAAAACTTTCAGTAGCAACCGGATCTCCATTTTCTGGATGATTAACTGCTCATTTCACCTCCTTCCACTTGCAGCACTGTGCGAAAATGTATGAGTATGTTAATTTTCTGCCCTATTTCTCCTGGGACAGGCACATGGAATTTCTCCAATGTTCCCTTCACGCAGAACATGAACCATGAGTAGTTACCCGGGTTGACCTCTAAAAATGTGCAGATCTCATGTGCAAACTGCAGTTCTGGTAGCCATGCCCTTCACTCTTTTGAAGGAAAAACGTGCAGCATCCACTGATGCTGAAGCTGCTCCAGAACTTAGTTGCTATTCTTGTTCTATCGTATACCATGTTCAAAAGTGTTATTGGCCACCAGTTCTTAATATACTCTCTAGCTTTATCTCCTTTTGGAATACTGATTATAATCTCTTCCTTTTGTGTAACTGTCATCTCTCCTAGGTAAATTTCATCAAGAGTGGACAACAAACACACCCAGCTGTCACCAGAAAAAAAAAAACAAAAAACTTACATTTCATCCGTACCAGGGCTTGTATCATTTTTTCATATTTTTCAAAGCTATGAATGTTTCTCCTAATGTTATTCATCCTTCTAAGGCACAGGATTCTGTCTTTGTTAATTTTGGAAGGTTATGTACGTATGTGTTGAGGTCTAGTTCCTGTGTGTTTCTTACTGCATATAGTGATTGATAAAAATTCTTCTTTGTTTTTAAGCATTTCGTAAGTTTCAGTTAATACTTCTCCTCAGTTTGATATTAGTTTCATCTTCTTCTTTTTTTTAACTAACACAATGCCTTTTTTCAAGGGAACAAAATATATATTTTCTCATCCTTTGCGGCCCACTTAGCTCTCAATCTCAGCATTATGCCCTCCGTTTTCTTATTTCTACTGCTTGTTAATTTTACTTTTTTTTCTTATTTCTAATGTTACTTAATTTTCTTTTTTTTTTTATCTCATAACATTATGTTGTCAGTAAAGAAGTGGGGTAGTTTTTGCTCCCATAAGGAAACCTAACACAAAGTAACTTTTATTCAAGACTGGCACAGCCTTTTAAACTTGAATAAAGTCAGACAAATACAAAGACGAACAATCTAATAGTGGGGGGAAAACAAGCGCAGGCCAACAACTAAATTGTCTTCATAGTAATGACTTGGCAAAACTTTGAACTTAAGGGGGGGGGGGGGGGGGGGGGGGGGGCAAGACGTTGAAGATGTAAAAACTGGGAACATGAAATTAAGAAAATATATTACAGGTATGAAAACTCTTCACTGGCTGCATAAGGGAACCATCGCAATCCCTTTTAAAGGCAGATATATTTGTATTGCCTGCTCCGAGGCCTTTCGTCCGCTGGGTCGGAACTCATCAGGGAGACACGGCTGGCTGTATCTGCTCCTGGCGTCAAATAGAGACACACCACAGTCCATAATACCGTGGTGTTCTCACCACCAAGGGTGCTAAAAAAGAATCCAATAGCACCCCCGAAGCAGCCAGCAAAGAGTAGTAAAGGAAACCAAACGAAAGTGTGGGGAGGGAAAAAAAGTTGCTGAAAAAAAAACTACAGATATCATGCAAATAGTATAAAATGTAGGGGGCAATCTTTGAGCCTACGCTTGAGGATCCACCCAAGGATGCAAGGGAGATCAAACTTAATGGATGCGTTTCTGAGAGTGTTGCTCAAATTTCCTGACCAACACTGCAGGTGCTTGTATCTCTCGGGCCTGGCTGACACCGGGATATATTATGAAAGGAAGCGTAGAGTACAACCCTGTCATGTAGTCTTAGACCAAAATGGAAATCCGTAGCATCATCTTAATCATCCTCATTCTCCGTGATCAACATAAAAAAAAAATGTCTCAGATTCTGTGCTCTTCATGCCCTGCTCTCATGGTGACCTCAGTTTCGACCTCTCCACGTCTGTGGCCTTGGTTTGGTTCCATCAGGGTCACCAGTATCAGCGAGTCCATGGGGGCTGTGTTGGACGGATGTGGTGGCGCCCTCTGGAGGAAGAGCTCTGACTCTCACGCCGTCTCCGCGACTAAGCAATTATTGTCGTCAGTAGGGGGCTTAGTAGGTGGTGTCCTGCGTATGTTAGATCAGAACAGGTGCCACTGAACACCACTGAAGTGACTCGGCAGCAGTGCACTGTCTCCTCCGGTGGGTTGCCTCTTGATGATATGACATTGACTGCCGATCGGGCGGTGGCTGTGGACGGAATGTCGGAATGAGCAGCGTGGGTCCACTGCCTCTGAGGTGGCGCAGAGGTTGGGACAGCAAAAAAAAAAGAAAGAAAAAAAGAAAGAAAAAAAAATGCCACAAAGGAAAAGTTGAGCAGGTTGTCTATTTCTCTCACTGATCTGAAACCCAAATCACAGGCCTATGCCAAAGACCTCTGGCAATAGGAATGGACCCAGCAGACAGATAACAAACTGTTTAAAATTTGTCCAAACCTGAAAGAGTCTTTACCATGTTCCCAAGGCGGCCGTAAAGACGAAACAGTCTTGTGCCGCTTGCACACAGGCCACTCGTTTAATACCCATTCTTATCTCTCAGAAGGTGAAGAAGCTCTGTGGTGCATTCCATGTCATGTGCCACTTCACAATGAAACATATTCTTTTAAAGTGTTGGGACTTGCACGATGTGAGACACAACATTTTACAGCAGAGTCCATGAAAATCCTGTTCAGAGATGTCCCACCTGATGTGATCTTTGAGTTTCTGAAAGAGATTAACATTTTTCATCTGATCTAAGATTTTATGGAAGAAGAAAGGTTTTTAATGAAGTTTGTGGTACGTTTTTAGAAGATGAATTTTTTAAAGAGATGTGTGAAAGGTGTTTTTTTTTTTATGACTTGTGTGTTGATCTTAACATGGTGACAGACTTGATGTGGCCCTTTGCGGTCGGCTGGGCTACAAGCAACATTACCTTACCTTACCTTACCTTACCTTACCTTATTTTGATCTTGCAGCTTTTTGCAAAGAATCTACCGGCTCTCTAATGTACAAGGCATTGTTTGTCAATCTCTGTTCAAAACTCCCATCCTTTCAGAAAATATTCACTGATGGCTCCAAGTCTGAAGATGGAGTGGCCTGTGCAGCCTATTGCCCTGGTGCTCCTTCTCAAATATTATTAGAACATATTCCATCAGATGCTTCTGTTTATTCTGCTGAACTTACAGCCCTGGTTCTAGCATTGAAAATAATCTCTCAATCCACAAACCAGAACTTTGTGATTTTGTCTAATTAGCTGTCAGCTTTAGAGGCCATAGCTGGCCGCAACCTCCATCATGCCGAACTCTTCTACACTTTAAAAACTTTTTACCACGTTGAAAGCGGAAGGTCACAACATCGTTCTGGCTTGGGTTCCAGTCATATTGGCATCAGAGGGAATGAAATGGCTGATCGCTTGGCCAAGAATGCCACAACAGGGAAACTGTCTAACATATCTATCCCCCCTGCACAGATCTTAAACCAAAACTTACTAATTATACTACTGGCAAAAAGTTAAGGGCCACCTGTCATTTTGACGTTAGTGTCTGAGTGTCTAAATAATAGGCTTGAAACGAAGTCACAATGACCCAAACTTAGTTAGACATATTGAACAGATGTTCCTTAACAGATCACAACACCTAAAAAACCCACTGCGATACAAGGTGGAGGGCACGTGCGCGGAAACCACGTAAAAAAACCGGTAAAACGGGTGCCTCTGGGAGCATATGAGTTTGAAAAAAAGGGGCGAAATGCTCGTGGTCAATCATGATGCACATGCATGGCACCTCGTTCATGAACACAGATCAGACGCCGTTGGCCACAAATCTGTAAACAGAACGGTCGTCTACGCCAGCCCAAAAAGCATGACACAAAGGCAAAGACTGGACCCTGCCGATCACGGACGTGCCTTAGCGTTGATTGTCGAAGGGATTTCTGGCCGCGAGGTGGCTAGGCGTCTGACGTGTCCCATTCCACTATCCAACGTCTTGTAGAGAGGTTTCAGGCCACTGGCAGCGTGCAGGATCGGCCACGATCAAGCCATCCTCGGTGTACCCGACACAGACATGCGGACCGATTCCTCCTGCTGTCTGCCCATACGCAGTTGGACTGTCATCTCATCCACCTTAAGGCGTGAGCTCCTGCAGGCTGCAAATGTCAATGTCAGTAGAAGGACAGTTTGTAATCGTTTGCACGAGTTCGGGCTGTCATCCCGGAGACCAGCAGTCCGAGTACCACTTACTCCAGCTCACCGCAGAGCATGGGCGGACTGGTGTCGTCATCACGTTCGCTGGACGAGGCAGCAATGATCTTGAATGCTGTTCACAGAGATGAGTCCCGCTTCACCTTGGCATCAATGACGGCAGGACCCGAGTGTGGCAAAGGCCAGGAGAACGTTTTGCTGACGCCACAGTTCGTGAGGTGGATCGTTACGGAGGGGGTTCTGTGTTGGTCTGGGGTGGCTTCAGTCGTCAAGACAGAACTCCCCTGTATGACATTCAAGGCATGCTGACAGGGGTGTGGTAACGTGATGAGAGATTGTGAGGCCCCTGATCCAGCCCACCCTTCAGGCCACGGGTAACGCTGCTGTTTTTGCAAGACGACAACGCATGTCTACACCGAGCCCGTGTGTCGTGGACGATCATCTGCAGCAAGAGGGGATCATCCGGATGCAGTGGCCATCTGGCTCACCCGATCTGGCTCCAATTGAGCACCTCTGGGATGTCCTTGGACGGCGGGTAGCCCACAACCACCCCCAGCCTGTTGACGTGGCCCAGCTCACTCTCTTTCTACACCGAGCCCGTGTCGTGGACGATCATCTGCAGCAGGAGGGGATCATCCGGATGCAGTGGCCATCTGGCTCTCACCCGATCTGGCTCCAATTGAGCACCTCTGGGATGTCCTTGGACGGCGGGTAGCCCACAACCACCCCCAGCCTGTTGACGTGGCCCAGCTCACTCTCTTTCTGCAGCAGGAGTGGCAGGCCATACCGCGTGACACTCTTTTGGTGGTGGACTCCATGCGTCGACGTTGTGCCGCTTGCCTGGCAGCAAACGGTGGCTACACTCGGTACTGAATGGTGCAGTTTTCAGTTGTGGCTTATGTGACGATCCTGAGGAAGGGTGATTGGACATTACAGCCCGCTCTCCGCGTTTGATTTGTTGATTTCGTGCAATGGTCCAATGAATTTGTTCTTGAATAAATTTGGAAGATTTTGCGTCCGTTCTTCTTTACATTGGCTGTAGTGTTTTGGTCTGGGAGACAGCGTTGGCAGTGGCCCTTAACTTTTGCCAGTAGTATATGTCAGAGACCTCTGGCAGGAGGATTGAAAATACACAGACGGATAACGAACTCTTTCAGATCCGCCTAAACCTAAAAGAGTTCCTCTGATCCATGTCCTTTAGCCGCAAAGAAGAAAACGGTTTTATTCCGGCTGCACACCGGCCATTCGTATTTTACTCATTCATACCTTTTAAAGAGTGAAGAAACTCCGTGGTGTTTTTCCCTAAAGGTGAAAGTGATTTTTACCGCTCTAAAAAGGTCGAAAATGTTTAATTATTTCCTTGATATATCTTGTGACGTGACAAGACATAGGATGACAGTAAGAAGTTGTAGTTAGTGAATGTGTGAGTCGAGAGGTGGGTGAGAAGAATGGAGTGAATAGAAAGAAGAAAGAATATTTATACTGATATGTGATCGGAAAAAAAATAATCTAGTTAAATCACTGTAATATTGAAAAATAAGTCTTGTTCATCTTTTCCCCTAAAGTATTAAATGATGTGAGTGTTGGTGACCTCTGAAGTGAGCAATGAAAATTATTGTACATAAATTATTTGAAAATGTATTCTGATTCCTGTTGTGGAAAAAATAAAAAGGGACGAACGGAAATCGTTCTTCGATATGTAATTACACACATCTAATGATGATGATGATGAACATTCTTTTCTTGATAAAAAGGGATGAATGGAAATCATTCCTTGATACGTAATTGGACACATCTAGCGATGATGTGAAAAGATAAAAAACATTCTTTTCTTGATAAAATGGAACAAAAGGGAATCGTCCCATTATATGTAATAATTGTATTATTGGTTCTTTGAAAGGGGTTCCTTGTGGAAATCTTTTCCTTCAATGTGAACAATCATAGTGTTAGTCAAGGAAATTTGTCTATTGTAATGTATCCACTGTATTGAAACTAGGTAGATTTTATAATGGGTATTTTTCTCCCATACTCCAATAAAATTTTATTACGTGAAGTGTGACTGCTAGTGACAAACAAGAACGATATATATGTAGGAAGTAGGCTAGATAATCAAGGTAGCTATCAGTTCACCAAGTGTCGGTGAAGCCCCCGTGTCCGACCTGGAATTGATTGCCATCTGGGTGTGGGGTGCAGCCGCCGTCTCTGCCCCGTGGGGGTGACGAGAGGCTGACCAAGTGATCAGTAGACATGGTATGTGTACTGCCAACGGGTGTGTGGGGTGCAGCGGAGTCCAGCTGTCGTCTCCGCCCGTGGGGGTGTTGAGAGGCTGTCCGTGTGGTCAGCAACAAGCTGGTGTGTGGCTTCAGAGTTTGTCGGGACGACGACTTGTGCTCTTCTGTCGTGTGGGAGTCCCTGGAAGGACTCCACAAATTTCTTCCATGAGCGGCTTCGTTTTCCGTTGAGTCGACGTGTGTTCTTCTGTTGTGTGGGAAGGACTGGAAGGACTCCATGAACTGCTCCCATGAATGGTTTCTGAACTGTGTGAGGACTGTGTGACTAGGGCCAGATGCGGCCAAGTGCATAGACTGTGGTGACACTGCTGTGGGTGCTAGCTTGGTTTGATGTGACAATATAGTATCAAGTGTCGCTGTGCACCCTTTGGTGGTGGCGAGAACTTTATGATGAGCCTGTTTATGCTTGTTATATAATATATATTCATTATGAATTCATGGTTCAGGCAGCAAAAGAAAAAAAAGAAAACTTGTTGCCTGGTTATCTATGTTTGTGTGGTGTGGGTGTGTGTAGGTAAAAGTCGTACACACATCCAAACTTCTTCAGGTGAGAGTCAGACAGCAAAACACGCACCGCAGACTGTCACATAACAATCCACATTTATTCAACAGCCCTTCAAGGTTTTTATCACTGTTTCATTCAATCCATTTGGTGTTTTCTTTTACGTTTTGAAAATAAGAATGTTTTAAACAGATGGGTAAATCTTCAACTTAAGATCCAAACCTTTTCATACCAACAAAAAATGCCAGCATACGTCCGGGTCTACTATGCACGCTTCCAAAGACCTGGACAACCGGATGGGGCACGGTTTTGTAATACACGGCGGAGTCCTGGTCCACTGTGCACATAGCCTTTGTTTGTGGGTTGCAGGGTGTTGATGGGTAGGCAGATGAGTAGGTTAACACTAACAGTAACTGTACTTATGAGTTGTTATGCTGGGTGTCACAGGTTACCTGCCCTTTCTAGCTCCTGTCCTCTCCCGATTCCGCACCCCCAGACAAGGGACCTTCTTCAGAGAGAGTATGCAGTCTATGATTCAACAGCGCAAGGCCATCGGATCAGTAAGCTGCTTGTTTACTACTCAGTGTATGTCTGATTTGTGGGAGTGGAGTCTGTCTCTCTTGATGTCTTGGGGTGTATCAATTGTTGTTTGTCTGTTGTTGTTTTTTCCACTAGATGAGCGCATTATATACCATTTTATGAAGACTTTATAAAAACGTGAACTCAATCATGATTCCCTAAAATGGTCAGTCATGATACCCTAAGATGGTCGTGACTAAGATTCCCTAAGTTGGAACATGGCTACCCTAGTGGTGGGACTGAAGATCCACTAAAGTCTCTGCAACGAAGAAAAACTTAGCCCCAAGGAATGAAGAGAGAGAGATGAAATGTCACAGAGAGAGAGAGAGAGAGAGAGAGAATGGCAGATAGACAATGTCAGTGATATACAGACTGTGATTACAGACAGACTGTAGATAGACAGGTGGATGGACAGAGACTGTAGATAGACAGGTGGATGGACGGAGACTGTAGATAGACAGGTGGATGGACAGAGACTGTAGACAGACAGGTGGATGGACAGAGACATATGTTAAGACAGTCGGGTGGAAAAAAAAGGTATTGGAAGTCATGTCAAGCATTGTTTCATAATGCGTGTTTTTACAACAAAAAAAAAGTCATTTAGTTAGACGATTTCAAAAGAAAAAAAGATGAATATCACTGCAGAATTGCTTTGTTTTGAAAAAAGAAAAAAAAAAAACAAATCTGTTGCATATCTCGTTTATTTAGGACTAGCAGATCATGATCGAAGTAGGATATGGAGAGAAAACATTTAGACCTCAACTTCGTTTCTTCCCCTGTTTTTTTCCGGAGTGATTCAAGTACCTCTCTCTCTCTCTCTCTCTCACTCTACTCTCTCTCTGTCTGTCTCTCTCTCTCTCTTCTCCTCTCTCTCTCTCTCTCTCTCTCTCTCTCTCTCTCTCTCTCTCTCCCTCTCTCTCTCTCTCTCTCTCTCTCTCTCTTCTCTCTCTCTCTCTCTCTCTCTCTCTCTCTCTCTCTCTCTCTGTCTGTCGCTCAGTCTCTCTCTGTTTTCCCCTGATTCTGTGTCTGGGGAGATTCAAGTTTGTGTGTGTGTGTGTGTGTGTGCATACCTGCATCTCTGTGTGTGTGCACGCATTGTGTGTGTGTGTGTGTGTGTGTGTGTGTGTGTGTGTGTGTGTGTGTGCATGTGGAGTGTGTGTGTGTGTGTGTATGTGTGTGTGTGTGTGCGTGTGTGTGTGTGTGCAGCACAAATGTGTGGATTTTCTGCAACTGTTGATGAATGCTGAAGACGTTGACAACACCACAGGATCTTGGAAACGTGAGTGAACATGTTGAACTTTACTTAGATATGTTCTCTGTGTGTGTGTGTGTGTGTGTGTGTGTGTGTGTGTGTGTGTGGATGCATGCATATGTGTGTGTGTATGTGTGTGTGTGTTGCTTGCGTGCGTGCGTATGCATGTGTGTGTGTGTGTGTGTGTGCGCGCGCACAATTATCAGGGTCAGCTGTTGTTGGGTATTTGGCAGTACATTATGGGTTCAGCTGATATACTACCCACGTTTGTTGGACTGGTTTTGAAAATTACTCACAAGATTTGCGTGTGTTGGTGTGTATTTGTATTTTAACTCATCAAGTGAACCACCACCGTTGTTTTGAGCAAATGTTGTCATTTTATTGAAGGAAATTGTCAGAAAACATTTCTTTCACTGCTCTGAAAAAAAGCGTTTGTAGATGTAGCATTTGGAAAATAAACATACATACATACATACAAAAATTATGATCCAAAAGTTTTTTGCAGGCCTGTTACTGAACTGATGAATTCTAAACTGTGCAAATGAAAAGCAAAACTTTAGACCCTTAGCCTGCTTCCATTGCTGACGTCTTGTCTCACTATGTCCTTGAAATCTTCTGTCTTCCTCTGACCCAAGCAAGTGTAACATATCTCAAACCTTATGGTCATTGGT
>JADBJO010012490.1:0-5000 GCA_016801955.1 Conus betulinus
CAACGGATACACACGGACACACACCACTACACACACACACACACACACACACACACACACACACACACCCAACCACGTCCACGCACTCACGCACGCTCGCCCACACTGACGACACACACACAACGCACAACACAACACACGCACACCCCACCACCACACACACGCACACACACACACACCCACAACACATTCGAGTGCGCGTGCATCATTTTACCAAGAAAGGCAGTGTCTGTCCGATAAGGGAGAAAGCACGACAGAATCTGAGTGTAGAGTGCTTGAGAAATTGTTCGGAAAGAAAAGTTTAAGATTTTCTCTAAAAATATATGTGTGTGTAAAACGCTTGAAAAATTTCGTGACAACATACTTTAAAGATTTTCTCTTAGAAGTATCTAAGTGTAAAAAGTACCTCAAGAATATCGAGAGAACATAACTTAAAGATCTTCTCTTAAAAAGTATCTGAGTGTAAAATTTACTTGAGAAATTTGCCAAGAACGAGAGTAATTACGATGATTCCCTCATGAAGCTAGTGAACAGTTTTTCATATTTATGATATATTTTTCTTATTTCATGTTCCCATTTCTACATCTTGAATATCTATAGATAGATAGAATGACAGATAGAGATATATAGATATATATACAGATATATATGTGTGTGTGTGTGTGTGTGCGTGCGTGCGTGCGTGCGTGCGTGCATGTGTGTGTGTGTGGGTATGTGTGTGTCTGCGTGTCCGTGCGTCTGTCTGTGTGTATGTGTGTATACGTGCGTACGAGTGTCTGTATGCGTCTGTCTGTCGGTTTGTCTCTCTTTCTCTCTGTCTGTCTGTCTTCCTCTTTTGTTTGCGAACACGTGTGTGTGTGTGTGTGTGCGTGCGTGCGCGCGCGCGTGTGTGTGTGTGTGTTCCTGTGTGTGTGTGCGTGCTGTGTGTCCTACCTCATCTTTCCACGTCACATTGCGCCCGTCCAGCCGTAGCCCGTCTGTCTTGTCGCCCTCAATGATGACCACCACCATGTTGTTGAAATCGCCGTTGCTGGCCACTGTGGCCCAGGTGTAGTCGGAGGCGTACTGGCGCACTGGGAGAAACGAAGGTGACAGCAGGGTCCCCTCCATACCTGCCGTCCTTCTGCCATGTCTTGGTGGAACATGGCGATCTGCACGGGCTTGCTGGCTGTGATCTTCACGTAGTTTCCTGTGGCTATGTCCAGTTCCTGTCCAAATCGACGTTCCCATCAGTCAGTCCGTCAGTCAGTGAGTGAGTCCACCCAAGCATCCACCCGCCAAATCCGTTCCACCAACCTGGTCGTTTCCCTCCAACCACCACGCACCCTGTCAATCATCTACTCAACCAACCCACCACCCACCCAGCCATCCAAACTATCCATCACTGCATTCTGTAGAAGAGCATTGCCACACTCGCTCACTCATCATCAGCGCAAGGAATCGAATAATAATCCGGGGGCCGGTCCACAAGGAGTCTGTGAGATGAAAAAGGGGATTGACTGTGTGAAAGCAGAAGACTTGCAGTTTGACACCACATGAACACAAAGAACTTCTTGAAAGTAAAATATGTGAGCTCATAAGCGGTTCCACATCCCTCCCTCCCTCCCTGCCCTCCATCCCCTTTCCCTTCCCCACCACCACCCCCCCCCCCCCCCCCCCACTCTCCAAAGAAAAAAAGAAAATTTCAAAAGAAAGAAAAGTAAAAAAAAAAAAAAAAGAAGAAGAAGAAAAGAGGGAAATGCAAAAATAGAAGCGAAAAAAGTGAGAAGGGTGTGAAAAATAAATCAAAATAAAACAAACAAAGTTACACAGAAAGTTAGACACAAACGTCAGTTCACTCTCTCTCTCTCTCTCTCTCTCTCTCTCTCTCTCCTCTCATCCTCTCTCTCTCTCTCTCTCTCTCTCTCTCTCTCTCTCTCTCTATCTTGACACAGAGTGGGTTCACTTTCTCCTCTATCTGTTATTTACACAGAGTGGGTTCACTTTCTCCTCTATCTAATCTTTACACACAGTGGGTTCACTTTCTCCTCTATCTGATCTTTACACAGAGTGGGTTCTTTTTCTCCTCTATCTGATCTTCACACAGAGTGGGTTCACTTTCTCCTCGATCTGATCTTGACACAGAGTGGGTTCACTTTCTCCTCGATCTGATCTTCACACAGAGTGGGTTCACTTTCTCCTCGATCTGATCTTTACACACAGTGGTTTCACTTTCTCCTCTATCTGATCTTTACACACAGTGGGTTCACTTTCTCCTCTATCTGATCTTTACACAGAGTGGTTCACTTTCTCCTCTATCTGATCTTTACACAGAGTGGGTTCACTTTCTCCTCTATCTGATCTTTTGCACAGAGTGGGTTCACTTTCTCCTCGATCTGATCTTTACACGGAGTGGGTTCACTTTCTCCTCGATCTGATCTTACACGGAGTGGGTTCATTTTCTCCTCGATCTGATCTTTACACGGAGTGGGTTCATCTTTCTCCTTTATCTGATCTTTACACAGAGTGGGTTCACTTTCTCCTCGATCTGATTTTTGCACAGAGTGCGTTCACTTTCTCCTCTATCTGATCTTTACACAGAGTGGGTTCACTTTCTCCTCTATCTGATCTTTACACAGAATGGGTTCACTTTCTCCTCTCGCTGGACTTCATATGGGGTCAGTGTACATATTCTGCCTTAATTTTGCTCATCGTCAGTTCACCTTCTCCTCTGTCTAAACTTCGCACGGGGTCAGTTCATTTTTCTCTGCCTAACCTTTGTATAGAATGAGTTCACCTTCTCCTCTGTCTAAACTTCGCACGGGGTCAGTTCATTTTTCTCTGCCTAACCTTTGTATAGAATGAGGTCACTTTCTCCAGTGTCTAAACTTTACATACCTGACAAAAGCCCACCAGAGCTAAAGAAAGAAATGGTACCAAGAAGCATTATGTGAAATAAGAACAAAGGGTAGTCAGTCTCAAGACCTTAAAAAAAACGGAAATTAGCTCAAGCTTACATTGGTGCGACTAAAGATACCCGACAATACCACCTCTTCTTTCTGCATCAAGTTTACATAGAGTTCAATTTATCCTCTGTCTAAACTTTCCACTGAGTCGGTTCAATTTCTCCTCTGTCTCAACTTTGCGTGGAGTCAATTCACTCTGTCTAAACTTTGCAAAGAGTCGGTATAATTTCTCCTCTGTCTAAAGTTTGCATAGAGTCAGTTCATTTTCTCTTCTGTCTTAATCTCTGTTTTAACTTTTCACCGAGTCAGTTTAATTTCGTCTCGGTTCAATCGTTGCATGGAGTCAATCCAATTTCTCCTCTGTTCAAACTTTGCATGGCATCAGTTCAATTTTTCTTCTGTGTTTAAACTTTGCAAAGAGTCAGTTCAGTTTCTCCTCTGTCTAAATCGTTGTGTGACGTTTGTTCATTTTCTCTTGGTCAAAAACTTTATGTGAAGTCAACCCATTTTCTTTTTGTTTAAAACTTCGTATGAATGGGTGTTCTCTCTCTCTCTCTCTCTCTCTCTCTCTCTCTCTCTCTCTCTCTCTCTCTCTCTCTCTCTCTCTCTCTCTCTCTCTCTCTCTCTCTCTCAATGGAAACTTTGATGTTCTTTTACTTTCGTTTGGTCTGTACTTTGTATGGGTGTTGACGCGCAAGACTCAAACGGTCAACCAGGGACAAAGCACCTTCCCCAAACTGAAGAAGTTGTTACTTTCCAGCTTTCAGCACACGTGAACTATTTGTTGATGAAGAAAAAACACAAGAAAAGTGTCCACAAGAAAGGAGCTTTTTGTACAACATGAATTCCTACTGCTAACAAGCTGAAATTGGCTTCAATTTAACATTGCTCGCTTCCCCGGACTTTTTGTTGTTGTTAAATTACGATAACCAATTATCTGATTATGTGTGTATTTCTGTGTGCATTGTACTGTTTAAAAACAGTAGGGTGCAAAAAAAATAATGTCGCATTTTCCATCCCAGTAAAAACATACATCCATTTTTGACACTTTATCAAAATAAGAGATTTGTTAACGTTTTCACCTATCCTGTGAGTGTCTATGGGGGGAAGGGGGGGGGTGGGGGTATGTGGCTTTGAATAGAACGAAGTTGACTAAAATACATCCTCACATGCGCGCACGCACGCACACACACACAAACACACGCGCGAGCGCGCGCGCGCACGCGCGTGCACACATTCACACACACACACACACACACACACACACACACACACACACACACACACACACACACACGTGCGCGCGCATGCGTGCAAGTACACACACACACACACACACACACACACACACACACACACACACACACACACACTTTGCATCGTCAGCACTGCTGACACTCTCAGTGAGACACCGAGGAAAACTCTGGAACCATCAATTCCTCATTGAACAACAACAAAAATACGGTCAAAAGAATGAAAGTGTAACGATCAGAAATGCCTCCCCCACCTCCCTCCCTACACCCTATCTTCCTCCTCCCTCTCTCCCTCCCCCCTCCCCCCCCCCCCCCCCCCCACCCACCCACCCCCCCCCCTCTTAGTAAGAAAAGAAAAAGAAGGCAGTTACCTGGAAATCGCCTGCGGATGTCAGGCTGTAAGAGCCGATGCCAGTCAGATTGACCTGGGTGTCGTCCTCGGAGGCCACGATGCGATACATGTCACCGATCGTTCGGGAAGGCGTGCTGGTCGACGCGAACTCCGTGCCCCAGGTGCTCACAGGCATGAGCATCTCCGTCAAGTGATCGGACCATTTGGCGCCGAAAGGGATGGCCACCCAGCGGTTGCCGCTGGTGACAGCGATGGTTTGGTGGACGTGATGTAGGGCCCCGTGAAATCGGCGTCGTCGTCCATGTGGAGCGCGTGGAAGGTTTCGAATCGGTTGAGGGTCACGGTCAAGGTGTCTCCAGCTCTGTCGTCCCAATGGAAGCAGAGGGTCGGATACGTAGGTTAGTCAGTTTGTTCGTTTGTTTTTTGTTTTAACGCACGTGCGAAAACACA
>JADBJO010012490.1:12500-15000 GCA_016801955.1 Conus betulinus
AGCCGAAGATAAATTCAGTCCCCTGGGAATCTGGAGCTGAAAAAGAAAAAGAAAAAAAATGTCGCCAAAATCAGTTTTGAATACACGACTTGTGAATATACATACTTGCGTTTTGTGTGTGTGTTGGTGTGTGTGCAGAGCAGAGAGAGAGAGAGAGAGAGAGAGAGAGAGAGAGAGAGAGAGAGAGAGAGATATGAAATGCTCTATGTACTATAATATTCATGTACTAAATGTTATTTGACTTAATACTGTGACTTCATTATCTGATTTGCAGTGTTAATTCTGTAGTCTGAATTTTACTTTCTGTATTCTATGAAAAAAAAAATTGAGATCATTATCCCTTGTGTGGGTCTGTGGATTTTTTTTTTTGAGGGGGAGGGATGTGTGTGTGTGTGTGTGTGTGTGTGTGTGTGTGTGTGTGTGTGTTGTGTGTGTGTGTGTGTGTGTGTGTGTGTGTGTGTGTGTGTGCGGACTGGTTCTAGTGTGTCGAACGTCTCCTCAACTTATACTGTGAATATCATAAACCAGTGAACTGGGGGGGGGACAAGACAAAGAAAAACTCATAGGCACTGATCAAGCGCTAATGAACTGAACTGACATCAACTAACTTCACGGTACACAAATCCCTTGCATTGCTCAAACAGACGATCAGTCAGTGAATGATCAGTCCTCGCATCCGCGATCCAGATCAGTCAATACATCAATCAGCCAATCAGGCGATCAACCAACAACCCATCAGCCAATGATTCAGTCGACTGATCAAAGATTGAATCTCTCGATAGATTCATCAGTTAATGAAGGAAGGAGACTGCCGTCACTGAGTTAACCTGTGGATCATCCAAAGATGACCGTCGGTCAGTGAGTGAGTCAGCCCATGTGTCACCAACGGTGAATCATGTTCTTTTAGAGCGTTGGGACTTGCTTGCTGTGAGACACGAACACTTTATGGCAGACATCATGAAAACCTTGTTCAGAGATGTCTACCCACCAGCTGTGATCTTTGAATTTCTGAGATTACTTTTTTTTTTTTTTTTTTCATCTGATCTAAGATTGTACGGAGGAAAGATTTTTAACACATTTCCGATGTTTTTAGAAGGTGAATTTTAAACGGCTGTGTGAAAGGGTTTTTTGTTTGTTTATTTTTGTTTTGTTTTGTATTGTTTTTAATGACTTGTGAGTTGACTTCCACGTGGAGAGCCTTGATACGGCCCTTGGCGGTCGGCTGGACTGTAAGCAACATGACCTTGCCTAGTCAGTCCCAGTACTACGTGGCACATACCGCTATGGACCACAGAAGGCAGCGGGGCTGTCAGAACGACCAGCAGCGGCAGCAGCAGCTGTACAGAGACAGCCATGATGATGGGCGCCGGCTCTGGAACTGCTGTACAGAGATGGGTTCGTCTCTCTACAGTCTTGATCTCTGGAATGAAGCAATCACACACACACACACACACACACACACACACACACACACACACACACACACACACATATATATATATATATGTATCCTATACATGAAGTAAATATTGAGCAGTAAGGTGATGTGGGCATGGAGAATGTTGGGGTCCAGTGTTGTGAGGGTTGGACAGGTATGCCATTTGGGGATGTTGATGCTGAGAGGGCAGAGGGCCCCTAATCTGGCAGTGAGATGGGATTCCTGCATGCTGAGCTAAATGCTGTCTCTCTCTGTCATTGCCAAAGCGCCGGAACTTTGATATGTGTTGTGTGTTGGGGACGGCCCACGTGCAGAATGAGTGGTTTAGGTCAGTGGTGGCATTTGTCGACCAGGTGTTCAGACACATGCATGTCAAGTGTGCAGAATGTCTCACCGACAATGACCTATGTAATCTATGATATCATGAATACTTGAGACAGCCGTTCTTTCCCAAATAGGGCAACGAAATGTCTAATTAACCAACAGTTAAGATTTGTTAAGTAGTTGTCAACACGCTCTAACACTTGATTACAGCTTTCAAATTCTCCCTCTCAATATCAACCTACCCCATTTCATGAATAAAGCTATCGTTAACTTCCAAAACAGCTTCTTCAAGAAAACAACATCGACAAAATGTCTGTCCTCTGTAACTGTTAAGATAGTAACTGTCACTTAACGGAAGAATGTACTGCATTTTATTCAAGTACAAACCTGATCATTTTCACATTCATGATTCATTTTTAAAAGTTTATGTGATAAATCCACCAAGCACGAACAACCGAATCACAAGGCAAAAAAAAAAATACAACATGTTTTGCTCCCCTGGGTCATCTTCAGGCAAGATAACCAACACTCAGGACAACGAAAACGAAGAAAAAGTAATCACTTGCCACATTCCACGCCCATCTTGCGTCGAGTGTGACCAGGTAAGTGATTGCTTTTTCTTCATTGTCGTTGTCCTGAGGGTTGTACGTCTTGCCTGAAGAAGACCTAAGAGGTCAAAACGCGTCGTACTTGGTCTTATGATTCGTTTGTTCATGCTTGGCGGATTTATGACAGAAA
>JADBJO010012490.1:21863-57765 GCA_016801955.1 Conus betulinus
CACACACCAATCGTCCTGGAAAATCAAGGGGAAGTGTTAAATTGAAGAATAATAAAAAAAAATACATGTGTGCGCGCGCGCGCAAAGCGCAACACACACACACCACACACACACAAACACACACACACACAACATGCACACACACACACAGCACACACACACACACACACACACACACACACACACACATACACACACACACACACACACACACACACACACACACACACACACACGCACGCACGCACGCAGGCACGCACACAGAACAAAACTCACCTCGCTCACTCTGCACACCTCAGTATCCATTTGTCTTCGACCATCAAGCCATGAAAAGGACATGATAAGCGCTAATAGTGCTTTCATACATCGACACATTTTGGCTCATAGAATTGTTTGTGATATTCTTAGTCGAAAATCACTAGCTTCTGCTATATAGCTTGCAAATGACATGGTATTTTGTTCATTTTTACAGGTAGAATTTCTACAAGATTCTTTTCTCTGTGCAGCTGGCTACCTGAAACAGTTTGCATGTACTTCCAATATCTGCATAAGCACGACAATGAAACCCAACAAATTTAATGTACTTCGTCTTCACTGTTGTTTCCCTCGACACACACGGGGCAATGCTTTTATTGTTCCGATGCTTCGAACCATTTTTTTTTGGTTGCCTTGAGGCCCCGTGTTTGGTTCTAGTTTTTGTAAGGTTCTAAAATGCCATTTTTATTTGTATCAATCATGCAATATCTATCCTTTTCCAAATTACATTTTTAAATGAGAGAAAACCATTACATTTACATTTCGTTGTTCTATCAAAGAGTCACACACACACACACACACACCACACACCCACACAACCACACACAACACACAACACCCACACACCCCCCCAGCCGTCACACGTGCCGATCCCTTGTAGAGACATCCCTTATCCTAAAGGAATCGTCCCCTTGATCTAAGCGTGATGCGGAAAGTGTCAGTCTGAGACATTCTAAGCCCCTCCCTCCCCCCCCTCCCTCCACCCTCCCCGAGCTGGTACATCCCGGTCATTTAAAACTACCCGGATGCACTGACAGCTAGGCGGTCATTAAAACTACCCGGATGCCACTGACAGCTAGGCCCCTCCTCCTGCGCCCCTCACTCCCCTCATCCCATCCCTCACATTGCCACGCCCTCCCCCTTCCCCAACCACGAGCAGTGGGTCAGTAATGAAAACCAGACCTGGTAATGTCCAGTGCCTGGCGTTCTCCCCGGTGTCACAAAGGACGTGCCACGCTCACACAGTTATTCAGTTCAGACACGGACAAAGCTATATAAACTAAAAGATATCAACTTCATGCATCTCTCCTTCCTGGCACCTCTAGTTGAGTCAAGGTGCTGCGGGCCCTCTCGCCTTCGGCCTGCCACAGTGCTCATGGTGTTAAGGTATGTGCGGACTGCTGTGTTTTTGTGTAGCTAGTTTTATTAGTCTTAGACAGAGGAGGTCGTAGTTGAAATTTAGGGTTCCTTATAATTCTGTTATCATTTGTAGTCAAAATAAGTACATGTGTAAATCTAAGAAGTCTGTTAGTGAAATATTTATAATTAATATTGTTCTTACCTACGATTGCCTTCTGTCTCCAAAGCGAATGCGCTCCAGTGGAGCGTCGACCACCAGCCTCAACAATGAAAGGGACACTGCGGCCCTGTCTGTGCTCGTATTTCATGGCTCCTCCATCGGCAGGTCCAAAACATGGCTGAAATCAAACAAGGAGATACCAGCTGTGTAAGTTTTAATGATTTATCATCAATAATGATATATCAACACATATATAGTGTTGCACAGGATACCAACCAAAGAAATGAAAGGGTCTCTAGGAATAATCACTCCGCTCTCAAGAATGACAAACATGTGAACAGATTGTTTGTGTTGGTTGGACAGATGGATATACTTCCTACTATACTAAACCAGATGCCTAATTACTGGAAGAACCCTTTTTCTGGATCGGAGGTAGTTTTGGCATGCACATGTTCTGTAGGTTTGATATACACATATGCAATTTACACATCAGTCCCACAAATGCGATCACACAACAGCACATTCCAGTTTATCAGTACTTGCCTGCAAACTTGTGCATAATTAAACACATCTTAATTGAAGTTTTATTTAAACTGTTATTTAGCAATATACCAAAACAAAGAGACTTCTAATATCACTAACAAGGAGGGGAATGCTGCATGTAATGAAGTCTTTGTGCCCTATTATCTGTGACAGCTTACGTTTGCATGAAATACATTTCCGGTGCACACACAATCTGACACCAAAAAGTGCTTTAGTGATTTTTGTAAAAAATTCCACAGATGTGAAAAACGGAATCAACCGTCTCGATTGTGTGACTGATGACAGTGGCATCCGAGCAGCAGTCCTAGTGGTCACAGACCCAATATTTGGAGAATCTTTGTGAGATTTGCCTGTCATTGCGATGTACAGTGTGTAGGAAGTGATCATGGTTAGGTGTTGGCTGATGCTGGCTGGGTTTGTTTTTTATAACACAGAAATACATCAAACTGTTCCATGCAACTGAAATCAGATAAAGAGCAAATCATTCCATGCTTGTAATGTGCTTACTGATGCAGGAAAACTGTCATCGTCTTACAGGGTATTCCTTGTTCCACAGCTTGCAGAGTAGGTAATGCTACAGACTGAAAAGTGTCATTGCTATAGCCAGTGCCAATCAGATTTCCTTAGATTACTGGGTACAGGACAATATTCCCTGTCTCCTATATAACAACAGACAACTCGATCACTGATACCCTGCAAGAGGACCGATCATACTGTCACATTTGAATCATTGCAGAGACAACAACCTGTGTTGCTCATCCTGCAGGGGTCCCTTATACACCTTACGTGGATAAATTGTCCAATTCTTTTCATTTGATTTATTTCAGGTTCTAAATTTACACGAAGTAGGCCAATGTATGCGGGGCCATACAGTAAGTCTGTGAATCGTCCATACACACCACCTACCTCCGCCTTTACCAGCATACAAGTGGTAGCACAGCGCTTTCATCCATTCCTCTTCTCACGTCACTGGCAGCGCTCAGGTAAGCTGGTACTGGAGTCTCCCTTATTTTTCCTCTGTAACAGACCCACAATAACTAGAACTGAACTCAAAATCATTAGATACATAATCTCCGGAATGTGGAGACAGCAACAACGACAAATCAAAACTCTACTGCTGAGAAAAAAGTGCATGTACTCAAAATGTTCATTTTCCCAGGCAAATTAGAGTAAGTGATGGGAAAAGCATGATGGAATAAATACATAACAAACCAAGTATGGTACATTTGCTCCCATTGAGATAACTACACACCATAGCCCCAGTGAAGAATACGGCTGGGGACAAAGAGATAAAAAGAGCAGAAGTTCTAACAAAAATGAATACTGAGAACAGACAACGAAAAGACTGAGGCAAAACCAAGTAGCAATGCCATTGACAGCGACGACGCCTGTCTGAATCAACCAGAAAAGTCGTGATAATCAATGACAAAAATAAAAACAACAACGTAGAGAAATGTTTGAATCAAACAGAAAATCTGAGGTTGAATGGACCCCACAAATGCATTACCTCAGAATCCGATCTGACACCAAACCATAAAAAACTCAGTTCTGGATATGTCAGCATTGAGCAACCATTTTTCACGGAATATATCTCGCAAATGATGGTTTTAAATTTCTAGATGCAGATGAAGAATCTTCTTTAAGATAATTCCCATATTTTCTAAAAAAGGCAAACACAAGTGAGGGCGAGAGAGAGAGAGCAGGAGCTAGGAGGGAAGACAGGGAGGAGACAGCGAACGAGGAGAAGCAGTGCGAAAACATCGGTGTCAATGCATGGAAGAGAGAGAGAGAGCCAGAGAGAGAAGAGACAGAGGAGAGGAGAGAGAGAGAGAGAGAGAGAGAGAGAGCGAAACGGGGGAGGGTGAGAGCCAGAGAGAGTGAGACAGAGGGGGAGAGAAGCCCCACGAGACGAGAGAGAGAAGATAAGAGAGAGGAGCGGAAGAGAGGAGAGAGAGGGACAAAAAAACCAGAGCGTGAGACCGGGGGGGGGTTGGGGGGGGGAGAGAAAGAGAGATGCGAGAGAGAGCGTGAGAGGGAGGGAGGCGGGCGAGAGACAGCGCAAGGCCAGGCCAGTACGACGCAAATCTAGCACTAGAGAGTGTACCGACAGAGAGAGAGAGGAGGTTCTGATAACCGTTTCGCAGTTTTCCCATATCGCATAAGACCACAAAAAACCTCCTCTCATGAGGCACAAAACACCAATGAAATCAGATTGCTCAGGAGACCAAGTGTCGTCAGTCCCGATGAATTGGAAAGGATATTCTCCCTTCCTGTTGCTTACACTTTCAGTGTTCTGTCCACCACATTCTTTCACTATACAGCAGAAAGGAATGTATACCGCGCCCTATCACATCTCCTCTGCCCGGACCATGACAGCTCTTCCGCACTAAAAACGCTAAAAGAGCAAACCAATTATATTCCAACGGTCCAATGGAATACAAGACATCCGGTGAAAATGCAACATTTCGAAACAGAAAGTAAATGCAGACAGTGTAGAAAAATATGCTTACAAATTGAATTTAAAAAATGAAAAGAAAGACAGAAAGAAAAAGAAAAAAAAAAACACAACAAAACAAAGAAACAAAAAACAAAAAAGAAAGAAGAACGGAAAGAAAAAGAAATCGCCGATCTTTCAACCCTAGATCGACGGATCCAAAAAGCGTGTCGAAGAGATCAAAACATGACGACAGTAAACCGCCAACTCCATTCGTTTTCTTGGATTCTGTGTGATTTTGGAAAATACAAGCTTTCTGAATTTTTTTTTTTTTTTACTTTACGAACTAGCTTCGTCCTTACGCCATCTGTAAAGAATCCAACGGAAACCATATCCTCTACACAGCTCTGCGTCCTGTCCAGGGCCTCTAAGATCTAGGCTGCAGAACAAGACTTCCGCCACCTTCCGCTCATTACCAGGCTGAGCAAAAATCCTACCCATCATCTCTGACACTGGAATCAGCCTCGTTCCCACAGTCAGCGTGGACAGTGACGTTTCCCTGTGAAGACGTGTTGGCGTCGATGACGATGGCGGCAGCATCTCGGCACGCGTGGCTTAAGTGAATGAGAATCGCCGCGAGGACGCAGGGCCAGTCCAGATACCAGAACTCCACATGAGAAGATGGTGGCTGCCACCTTCCGCCGCTGAGGGTGTGCCCCCCGGTCCATCATCCAGCCGATCCCGGTCAGCAGCAAGACTGTGACGATGCCGGCGAAAGCGAGGACGAGAGAGGCCCCACTGAGTGGTATGCCCAGCATCTGCAATACCTGAGCGTAAGAAAGGGCAGTTGTAAGAATGATGGTGTTGGTACCAGCAGCAGCATCAGTAGGAGTGGCAATGATAGTGAGTCTAATACAGTACAGCCTCGTGCCAAATCATAATCATGAAAAAAATTAGAAAAGTAGTTACAGACTCGGAATCAAAAATTTTTTTGGAGAATATTTCGACAGGGTCGCCCTGTTTTCTTCAGCTCACTGTTGCTGTTGTGGCAGCGAGGCCTGGTGGGACGACTGTTGTGTGGGGTGAACGGTTGTCAGTATCTGATTGTAGATGGGGGGAAGTTCAAAGCCTTGATCTCTGTTCAGGCTGGGCGTCTGGTCTGAATTTCGATGGCTTCTTTAACTTTTCTTTTTGTGAGGAAGGGCTCTGTAGATAAGATCTTGGTTTCTTGGGGGGTTGAAACTGTGGCCCGTGGCTTGTAGATGTTCATGTATGGCAGAAGTAGATCGGTTAAAACACACACACACACACACACACACACACACATACACACACACAACAGTGGTCCCACCAGGCCTCGCTGCCACAACAACAACAGTGAGCTGAAGAAGACAGGGCGACCCTGTCGAAATATTCTCCGAGTAAGTTTTTAATTCTGAGTCTGTAACTACTTTTCTAATGTCGAATCCAGAATCCAGAAACCTATATTTCTTATTCATGAAAAAAACAGTTTTGTCTTACTTTGTTTAATTACATTCTTGATGCTTTGATGTTAGGTCAGGGGACCCTTCTAATTCGAAACAAGTCTTACACGTGGTGCTAGAGAGTGAAAACGTTTTTGACGACTCCACAAACACCTCGTTGGATCATTTTGACTTCATATTTGAAATCGCTGAGTACCAATGCCATGAATGCAACTTTTTTTTAGCCTGTCCTATTTTCAAAAACTGCCCCTGACATAGACGATGTTCGGAAATCTGCACGGAGGGTTGACTACATTAAAGTTCGCGTGCAGCGAGGGTGCTCCCGCCGTTTTCATGGGACAGATGCCCCTGGTGGACACGTTTACAGCCATTTTTGCCCCATCAGTCAGCTCAACAGGTCAATCAGGGAGAGCAGATGCCAAAACATGGGTGTGAATGGTGTGCATGTAATGCAGACAGTCGATATCCCGATTGTTAGCCAAGCACGCGCTTCAGATTAAACGCTTTGCTCGTTAGATGTGTTTGTTTGACCCATATGCTGGGAAAGCTAACTCGGCTTGCTGTGGAAAGACAGGCATATCCTTCCTGATTCTTTTCCGGAACAGGTATCTCGGGCTGAGATCTGGTGACTATGCCGGCCACAGCAGAAACTCTCTGTGTCCCACCTCCTGTGCGATGTTTCGGATGTCAGAAGTTTGTTGACGGCCATGTCCCGGAACTGGTGCTGTGAGCAGATCTGTGGAGCCTGTTGCCATACACTGTGTTGGGGAGTAATCCAAGGGTGTGCGACAGCTGTGTATGGAATGTGTGCTATAGAATTCACGCCACTGTGGTGGGGGGAGAAAGATGAGAGAAAGCAATAAAATAACGATACTGATTATATCGGGGTTTTTTTTTTTTTCGATTTAGTGTTACTACATCTATAACGATCTTGTTTGTATGACAAAACAAAATTAATACAATGCTAAGCAAAATATCACAATACAAACATCACATACACAAAAACATTACACAAAAACAGATGCCATGCAAAACAAAATTCAAATGATAGAGAGGAGTACACATGGGGACAAACAGGCGCGCTTACCAATCACAACAATGGTAGTGATAATTCCTGACGTCAAACGCTACATCAATCAAAGACGATGCATCTCACCGGCAGTTCATTGAGCTGCAGGAAGTTGATGCCAGCCTCAGATCCCCACAGCAGCGCCCCCAGCATTAGTTTCTCTGGTCACTGACAGCGATGCCTTCTCCCCCTTGTCCGCCCCTGCCTCTGCATCGGTCAGTTTGGTGTGTGCGCCAGGGCTGCACTCTCCGTGTCCCACGCAAGCGTTGCGTAGCATTTGCCCAAGTCTGGCTCCTCTCTCTGCACTGTAATATGGCACTGACAGCTTCAGTAGACCGAATTAACTTCGGAAGCTGTGCCGTGTCTTGGTGACAAGCCTAGACAGCTGGGTTAAACTGTGTAACATTAGGCTGTGATAAGCCTAGACAGCGTGGTTAAACTGTGTAACATTAGGCTGTGACAAGCCTAGACAGCGTGGTTAAACTTGTGTAACAATATATCGTGACAAGCCTAGACAGCATGACTAAACTAACTGTGTTACATTAGGCTGTGACAAGCCTAGACAGCATGGTTTAACTGTGTAACATTAGGCTGTGACAAGCCTAGACAGCATGGGTTAAACTGTGTAACATTAGGCTGTGACAAGCCTAGACAGCATGGCTAACCGTGTAATATTAGGCTGTGACAAGCCTAGACAGCATGGCTAACCGTGTAACATTAGGCTGTGACAAGCCTAGACAGCATGGTTAAAACTGTGTAACATTAGGCTGTGACAAGCCTAGACAGCATGGCTAACCGTGTAACATTAGGCTGTGACAAGCCTAGACAGCCTGGCTAAACCGTGTAAACATCAGGCTGTGACAAGCCTAGACAGCCTGGCTAAACCGTGTAACATTAGGCTGTGACAAGCCTAGACAGCCTGGCTAAACCGTGTAACATTAGGCTGTGGCAAGCCTAGACAGCATGGCTAAACTGTGTAACATTAGGCTGTGACAAGCCTAGACAGCATGGCTAAACCGTGTAACATTAGGCTACACACATCATTGTCTAGTGCCCATGACTTTGGGAACGATCGTGACGGTTTCGTGACGGAATTCTGATCATCAACTGTCCTGACCGTGACTATTGTCAATAGCCCTGGCCAGAAGTGGCATCTTTACATTGTCTGTCCGGAACTACATTTTTGGCTCTCCCTCCCAAACCGTTCACTATTCACGATATCCAGTGGGGTGATGAATGGTTAAAGTCCTGTGCAAATCAAGCACTTTCGCCTCTTTCCCTGTCCACCCAGTTTAAGAGCGGGAAGTTTGTGTTTTATTTTTTGTTTTGTTTGTTGGTTTTCAGAAACGCATCCATTACCTGGATGAAGCTCGACTGTGTGTTCCCAGTCTTCCCAAATGATCCACAGCTAGCTCAGATCTGGATTTGAATGGGTTACTGGTGTGAACCAGTAGAGACAAAACAATAATCAAGCTAGAAGAAAACCAAGAGAGGCAAGCTGCATACTGCTGGACTCACATGGGATGGAAACATGCGACGGCAGGATGAAAGGCGCCGGGTGGTTCGGAAAGTGGAAGGGTATACACGCATCAAACATCACCCACCTGATGACAAGCCGTCAGCGCTTACTCTAGCAGACGACTTGCCACCTTCTCACTTCGGAGTATACCCCTAACTCTTCAGCGCCCTAAGGAGTTATCACCCACCCACCCCCCACCCTCCACCCTCATTTACTCTCACCCGCTCCCCTTTCCCACCGCCATTTTATTTCATTTTTCACAGCCTCTGCCTGCCCCCTCTTCCTTCCCCCTCTACCCAGTCCCTTCTCCACCTCCGTCTCCGTCGTCGTTCCCCCCGCCCTCCCTTCTGTCTCAACTGCAGTGGTCTGAAATGCCCTGATCTTGCTTACTGGCGCTGTCTCTGTGCGAATTACGCGATGACCGCACGTGCATTGCTCACTGCGTGACCGTCCCCGAGATGTCTGTGTCAGAAGGATGGTCCGAGTTTCTGCGTGTTGAAAACGTGCTTGATCATTGTGACGTAATGTTTTACGTCACGTGCATGACGCTTTACATGTGGTCTAGCTTACTTCTATATTTAGTATACATTGATTTATATTTCCTCTACTAGCAGATTTGGGGTGAAAGGATCTGGCCTTGACATTATTTCACTGGATATTGTTACTTTTTTTTTTTATATAGATTATCGTTTAGTTTGTCTTTTCTCAGTGGATAAAGCAATACTTCCAAGACGTCATCATTTTAAGAAAATGTTTATTGCAGAATCAGAACTGTAATATTCGTTAGCATTTTCACACATGCAATGATCGGAATGGTCTTAACAATACAATGCTGCCAAGTTTGATAGTGTTCGTGCTTGCGCGTGCGCGCGCGCGCGCGCACGCACGCACGCACACACACACACACACACGCGCGCGCGCGCGCGCACGCGCATAGTTTCACCTGTTACACATGCAAGTCAAAAACACGACTGCTGACAAAACGAGCCTCCGGCTGTTGCGACAGCCGCCATCATGGCAGGTTGCTTTGAAGAATGAAATTAACTTAATCTCTCTGTACTGTAGCATTAAAATATGTTTTCAAAGCCGCACATAACCATAGCAGCTCAAACGTTTCAATTTGGTTTAAGCTATGAAAAGTAGCAATAAGCACTATTGTTAAAATGAGCCCGATAGAGTTCACCTCAATATCAGGAGGCTAATTCCCCTGGATTATAACCAACAGTGTTGCTGTCGTAAAATTCGCACAATTGAAACTCTTCCTAATATCTGCCATTCTTGAGACTTTTTTTCCTCCAGTGCTAAACACGATTCCCGAATTATGTACGGTGTTATTACAGCCTTCTCTGTGTTCATCATTCAGCATACTGGGCGAGGACAGCTACAAATGTTTTCTGATCAAAACAACATGTCTGTTCTCTCCCCTTGGAGTTTTCAGTGGTGTTTGATGCAACACGCCACAACACGCCTCTTCTATTTTCACAACCAATACGATGATGTTAGAATTGCCAAAGATGTACAGGCGACAGGATCAGTATCTCTGTTTTTCACCAGCTGGATTCCTTTGCGCGCTTTACAGGCTATTAAGACTTCCTGATAATCGACTTGCTCTGAGTGTGTCCCCTGTTCACGTCTTTCACACCAATCTTCACATCTTCACAGCTGATGGTGTCACACTGAATATACAGCATAAACTTGGTGATTTCCGCGCGGACAAAGGCTAGGTGCAGACAGTTTGCCTATCTCGCTGAGCAGCACACGGCATTCGTGCGGTCCGGCGAACTGAACATTTCTCTCTCCCGGAAAAGGTTAGCTACCTGCGCAAGCAAACGGGACTCCAACAAAGTCAAATAGTGAGAAAGCGCCGAGATGCTGATCCCTCTCCTCTCTACATCCCTGGAAGCACAAACGCTGCTCTCAACTGCTTTTGAAGTCGTTTCGTTGTTGTGCGTTCGCCAGAAACGAACACAATTAATCACAGACGAAAACTGGCATGTGTTCGTGCGGGCCATTGGCCCTTTAGAAAAGCGGACAGCACTTACAAGGATACTCAAATGAATAATTGTTTTGACGTTTGACATTTTCGTTTCCCAGGAATTAAGAATGTGTGTTTGCTCGCCTCGCGAAGGCTGCATTGCCTTCAGCTTGCTGAATGGTCACATACATCCTATATGTGTGTGTAAGTGCACAAGCCAGCGCGGTGTGTGTGTGTGTGTGTGTGTGTGTGTGTGTGTGTGTGTGATGCCTTCAGACCAGTGCCTCCATTATCTTTTAATGCAGCATCCAAAACATCGGCATTATTCAATGCCTTAAGAATTCGAGAGAGACATTCAGCAATGTCGGCACGCTGGACAAGCACTTACGCACGCATGCACCCTCTCTCTCTCTCTCTCTCTCTCTCTCCCTCTCTCTCTCTCCCTCCCTCTCTCTCTCTCCCTCCCCTCTCTCTCTCTCTCTCTCTCTCTCTCTCTCTCTCTCTCTTCTCTCTCTCTCTCTCTCTCTCTCTCTCTCTCTCTCTCTCTCTCTCTCTCTTTGTGTCCCTCTTTTTCGATTAAAACTCTCTTCTCTGCCTTTTTCCAGTTAGGTTCCTATCTGGTAAGTATTTGCAGAGAGAGAGAGAGAGAGAGAGAGAGAGAGAGAGAGAGAGAGAGAGAGAGAGAGAGAGAACCAATGTAATTCTCAAAGACAGAGACAGACATTTTCAACAAACGCCGTACAAAATTGCATGTTATAAAGTGCCACATCCATTGATACACTCTCAGCCACCATGATTTAGACAACATGACTTCAAAGCAACAGCAACCAACACCATTGCCATCATCATCACCACCACCGCATCGACAACGGCAACAGTAAAAAAAAAAAAAATGCGGCGGGTTGTAGAATTTTCTAATTTTTGTTTGTTTGTTTGTTTTTTTGTTGGTTTTCTTTTTTTTCTGAGAGCACGCATCACCAAGAAAGAATGACTTCACTCGGTACTTTTGCCTTAAAAATGCACCTTTATAGTAACAGTATCACAACACTCAAAAATGGGCAATTGTTTTCTTTCTTTCTTTATTTCTTTCTTTTTTCTTCGTTTGTTTGTTTGATTCATTGATTTTATCATTAATGAAAATCAACCGGGTGACGAAACCACATTCTTAGAAATAAAAGTAAGACTGGCAGCAAATATACCAATAGTATTATTCAGAGAGTTAATGAACCGTTTTTGTACGTTATTGAGTGCTGTGAATTTTTTCTTTCTCCACAAATACGCTGTGGGCAGTGTCCACGACTTTCTTATGGAATGCAGCCAACGTGATGTTAGTATTATAAGAGACGGAACACTGATGTTTGATAAAGAATGGATAGAGGCTAACATTTGCCAGATCACAGATTTGATAAATAATAATAATGTAGCGTGTTTCACGTATATTGAATACACAGGGGAAAACTTACCAATCAAATAACTGTTCGTCGATGTTCGAGGACTTGACCAGGTTTCTATACAATGTCATTGGACAATTGGAATTCACACTTGCTGCTCAGGAAAACAAAAAGGATGGTGGTGCTGGCGCTGTATTTGAAAGGAAAATTCTGTCTTGAAACCCGGTCCTAAAAAAAAAAAAAAAAAAAAAAAGCGTTCATATCAACTGCTGCAGCTCAGTGGCGTAACCTGTTTTCCCTGCTGGGCTGAAATGGAAGAGTGTGTTTTCTTGGTGTCTGAAAACCCAACTTCAATCCAAAAGTATTTTCTAAGTGTCTGAATACTAACCTTCAATCCAAACGTGTTCTGTAAATCTCTACAAACCAGCCTTCCATTCATTTGGTTCGAAGAAGGATTCCTGCATAGATCTTCTCTATCAGATGGGGCTTCTCTCGTTATGGAATTTAACATATTTCCCGAATTCAGTTATATTTTAAAGGGGGGAAAATAACCTTGTTTTTTTCAGGGCGACGAAGTCCCCCCCCCCCCCCTCCGCCCCCTCTCTCCTGTGTGTGTGTTGTGTGTGTGTGTGTGTGTGTGTGTGTGTGTGTGTGTGTGTGTGTGTGTGAGAGAGAGAGAGAGAGAGAGAGAGAGAGAGAGAAAGTGTGTGTATTGTGTGTGAGAGAGAGAGAGAGTATGTGTGTGTGTGTGTGTGTGTGTGTGTGTGTGTGTGTGTGTGTGTGTGTGTGTGTGTGTGTGTGTGTGTGTATGTGTGTGTGTGTTGCATATTAAATGTATGAACTGAGGAGATCTTGTGTTTGAAGAACCAGTCCCGATTTTAGTCTTAAACAGTACCTTGATATTATTTACGTTCCAATAATCTTGCCGAACAGATATTAGGGCCTACATCCGTTTGGTGATACGGACCCGCACGACGGGTCCTCATCAACATTGAAGGGATTCGTCCCCCAACCTACGTTCCATCTTTTAGCCAAACCTTGTTTTAAAATCAGTTCAGTAGTTTTCGCATAATCTTGCTGACAGGCAGACAGACAAACAAACAAACTATTCTTGGTGGATGTAACAATTCTATACAATAGTACTACCCGTACAGTAGCTATACTCACTTGCTGAAAATGCAGCTAGGCCGAGTGTAGAAGCAAGAGACAGATATTTGCGGCCACGTTTCGCTGTTGTGCAACAGCCGCCAGAGCTGGTGTGTGAGCTTTCGACAGTTGCTGTAAATGTTGTTGTTGTTGTTTTTATATACAAAAGGTCTGACTCATGTGAACTGACTTAACCAATGAGAAAAAAGCATTACCGATTAGTGAACTACTTTTTAATTCCATGCGCTTTGAAAGTGCAGCGAGTAGGTCTGTGTTGAATTCTGTTCTGTGTGGTGATTTGCTCTCTCTCTCTCTCTCTCTCTCTCTCTCTCTCTCTCTCTCTCTCTCTCTCTCCCCTCCTCTGTCTTTCTCTGTCTCTGACACACACGCGCGCGCACACACACACACACACACACACACACACACACACACACACAGCACAGCACACACATATATAGTGTGTACTACCTGCAAACGGAGGGAGAGAGAGAGAGAGAGAGAGAGAGAGAGAGAGAGAGAGAGAGCGAGAGAGATCCAAAGGTGTGTTAATGGCGAAAATTATCAGTCAGCAGCCCCCGATGAGACTGTTGTTGGATGAATGGTGAACAATGAACAATGGTTTATTCTCGTTAACTCTTTTGAGTCATAGAGAAATACAAAAATGTGTAACAAACATGAGATGGCGGGGTACGCAGAGGAAGAACAAAGAAAGCAAAATTACATACAAGAATCAGAGTATATCAAATCCACACAACAGCATGAAAGTACACAACATAGGGTTGACTAGATTAGATTGAAAAGTAAGCGTCCATAGTGTGTAGATATGTATCATTGATTCAAGTCATTATGCAAAACAGAGGTAGTTTACAATGAGTTCATTATATATACAAGAGAGAGGAGAGAGAGGAGAGAGAGAGAGAGAGAGAGCGAGAGAGAGAGAGAGGAGAGAGAGAGAGAGAGAGAGAGATTATTGTATCAATTGCACACATGCAGAATAGAGTGTTTGACACTGACAGACTTCAATTTACAATGCCCGGATGGATTTGACTAGATCAAATGCACTGTTGTGAACACATGTTGCAGGAGCATTATACATTACATTATTGTATGAGAGAGAGATAACGTAAGGGTTATTGTATGAGAGAGAGATGAAAAGTAAGGGTAGTTTGTAAAGAGAGAGAGAGAGAGAGAGAGGGAGAGAGAGAGAGAGAGAGAGAGGAGAGAGAACTCTGAACTCTGAACTCTGAAATGGTTTAATGAATAGGCTTAGGCCCATGTCATGGTGGGTGGTTACAAAACAAAACATCCATTATAGCGACATGACACAGAGCATTTGACAACAAGTATCAATAAACTTTTTTGTCTGGACAGTGAACAGCTATATATCTTCAATCAATTTTTAATAGCGTTCCTTTATAAGTTGAGACACAAATGCCGTAATTTAAAAGCTTTCTCAAGGAATAGAGCAAGCCGAACAATTAATGTTTTACTCTCTGAAGCAAACAGCATTGTTAATTTGTGCTGTGATGGACAGTTGTAATACTTAGCTGGAATATATTGTTCCCTAATCCTTGGTATTTTGGACAGTGTAATACAAAGTGCTTTTCTGTTTCAATTTGAAACTCACAGAACGGGCATAACAAATCATTTTCAGTTACATTTCTCTTAAAGCGCATTTTGTGCACATTTAACTGAGACACACCTAATCGAATTCTGACTAGGCTAATTCTGGCCTGTATATGATTCACCATTGGTAAGTACGAGGATAAAATCAGGTCACTTTTAAATGTTCTGTATAACTGAAAACGTTCATTGTGCTCAATATCTGAGAGCCAATGAGCTTTGTAGCCATTAACCAGTTTATTCTTAAGGCTTTCAAAAACGCGACTTCGTTACCGACTCCTTGATTTTCCCAAACTTCTTCAAATCCATGTTGGTACAGAAAGAAGCATACAGAAGATGCCCCAGTATTTTTTTGTTTTCTCATGAAAAAATAACAACATTTTGTAAGCTTTCTTAGGTAAACGATGAGACGGCATCTTCAGTATCCTTAACCAGTACTTAATGCTCTTCAAGTTTAGATTTACATACAATGGAAATCTACCTAACTCTCCATACACCATCACATTAGGAGTTCTTTATGCTTACATTTTAAAATCGTTTTTAATGCGAAAAGATGCACTTTTTCTACCACATCAACATTTCCAATGATGCCCCATACCTCTGCTCCATAACTAAGTACTGGTTGAATCTGAGCATCAAAGAGTTTGAAAAAATATAGAAGGGGATTTTTCTCCCAAGGACCACAGTACTTTAATATACTAATAACTCCTTTCTTTGCTCGGCATGCCATATCATTAAACTGTGCGTGAAGGAAAGTCTGGTAGACATAATAACTCCAAGTACTTATACATGTTAACAACTGTCATCTTGGCCTGCCCATAAAACCATTTTTCTTGGTCAGAGATATATCCACCATTTCTAAATATGACTATGTGTTTGATTTCTCCAAGTTAACTACAAGGGACCGAGTCTTTTGGACGTGTTATACAAAAACATTAACTGGTTTTGAAGACCTGCAACTGAGTCAGATAACACAATAATGTCATCAGCAAACATAAGTATCAAAATTTCCACAAAATCAGGTAACAATGGAATGCCATGTTTCCCTTTCTGAATAATATCACAGCAGCCATTTCATGATGAAAAGGAGAGAAAAGAACTGGACTACACCCTCCCCCTGCTTTAAACCTGATGGACATAAAAATGCATCATTAAATCCCTTCCTGCTCTAACTCTTGCTTTAACAATGTTTATAATGCTAGTTATTGCCCGATACATTTTCCCATGAATCCCTCTTTTTTTCAAAATGCACCACAAATTGCACGCACGAGGACAGAATCGAAACCTTTTCTGAAATCAATAAACGCAAACATAAAGTTTCTTGTGAAGTACAGTTGTTTTCTGAACCATGGCAAAACATGTAAAGACATGATCAATAGTACTATACTTTTTTCTAAAACCTGCCTGACAGTCATCAATGACATGGTTCTCTTCAATCCATTTGTTCAGTTCGTCCATTCAGAATATGGCTATACAATTTACTGCATATATTCAACAAAGATATTCCCCTGTAATTCAGGTAAATTCCTGTCGCCCTTTTTGAATAGGGGTTGAATAACTTGACTCTGACCCCACTGAAGGGGATAAGTTCCAGTAGAAAACATTGTATTGAACATATGGACTAAAAATGGAGCACTACAGTAACTGACGGTTTTTGAAAATTTCTCCGATAATTCCATTCAGGACCAGCAGCCTTTTTTTATTCCTTAATGAACGAACTGCGGCGCATAAACTTCACTTTTCCGAAATGTCACACCACTCAAGAGATCTATGTTATGAATGGGTTTGACCCATCATCAACCTGTTCTTTATCTGACTCGTCAGCAAATATTTCTGACCGGCCACAGTTTCACACCCAGACTCAAATACTTGGGAAAAAATGTTTAAACCATTCATCTTTGGTAATTTTGTTGTCAGTAAATTTATTGCACGAAAGAGATTTTTACTTTGCTCCAAAACCAGTGGGGTTTGATTGATATTTTCATTCAAAGAATTTATTACCTTGTGCGGTGGTCTTTTCTTTTCAGTCTCAAGAGCTCCTTATATTCTCTGCGTTTTTGATTATACAGATTTCTATCGTTTCGTTGTCTTCTTTATGTTATAACACTGCCTCAAATGGTAAACTGAGCTCACCTTTTTTTATGCTGGCTACATTCTTGATCAAACCATGGATCTGACCGTAACTTTTCCGACTGTAATGGTTTTTCTCATGCATGAACTAGCTGTAAGCAATGCATCATTAAACACTTGAATGGCTTTATTTACATCGACATAACCAGACTGGAGGCCTGCCTCATATGACTTTGAAACCGTCACTTGATATATTTTCCTTAAAATTCATAGACTTTTTCTTCATCCCAAACTATTTTGTCCATTGTGAACTTTTGTATATTTTGAGCAGCATGTCATGCTGATCAGCTCTTTTCTAATGACAGTTCAAACAAACTTCAACAGGCATGTGTTTTTGATTCTGTTCTGGTGTAAACATTCAAAGAACACAATATTTCAATAAACATCTTGATACTATGGCATAGTCAACAAACTACAGCCTGTTGGTGAAATATAAGTATAGTGACCATAATCTAATCTCTCTTGAAATTGCACCATTTCAAAATGAAAAGATGAAAATAATTGCAAAGAGCTAACAGGTACGTGCCGAAGTCATTTTTGTTGAATCTTATCTTTTGATGTACGGTATACCTCATGTTCACAAACTCTGTCCTGAAACAGTTTCCATGTTCAGATCATCATCATACTCTTTTGCATTCTTGCCCCCAGTGCGAGCATTGAATCCCCCAGTATCAACAACGGCAAATTTCCAAGAGATTCTATTAAATCCATGATACATTTGCTCCAAAATGGTAATACCATTGGATACATCCATTAGTTTGGTATAGTGCGGAGGAGCTTGGAGGCAAGTACACACCAACTAGAGTTACCGGTGATTCTGTTCCCAACAAATCCTTAGACAGTTTCAATACAATAATGGTTATCATACTCTACATTCACTTTTTCAACATACTTTAAGAGATCTTTTTGACCTCACGAGAAGTGATAAACATCCAGACAATCTTGCAGTAAAACCCCATCTGACAGACTAACACCTGGCACTAAACATGAAAGCGTGATGATTTGAAAATAAACGTTCCGGAAATTGGGTTGCGAACGTTTTCAGGCCAGGAGAAAAATGTCAAAATCACTAATATAAGCACGCAGATCGTTATCATACACACGCGAGAGACCTTCAATGTTGTACGTCATAAATTTTCACATTTGATATGACATGGGCTGGCCGAGTCCCTATGCGGTATCCTGTTTCCATGCTTATTTGTCGTTTCGTGAATCGTGGTCTGGCGTTTGGCAGGGATGCTTGCGCACGAAGCACTCCTTAGTCTGCCTAGAGGCCCGTCACGTGCAGTTTTGTTTCTCTTGTTGCGTGACCGGTGTGCGTCGTGTCTGGCTGCTCCTCCGCTCAGTGTCTGCCTGCGGTGTATGAGGTTCAGTCTCAATGTCCGTCTGCGGTGTATGAGGTTCAGTTACAGTGTCTGGTCTGCGGTGTGTGAGGTTCAATTACAGTGCTGTCTGTGGTGTTGTATGTTGTTCTGTCACAGTGTCTGTCTGTGGTGTGTGAGGTTCAGTTGTACAGTGTCTGTCTGCGGAGTGTGTTCTGTCTGTCCAGTGTTCGTTTTGTCTCCTGAGTCCTGACGCGTTGTTTCTGTGGTGTTATCAGTCAGTTCTGATACCACATTTTTTCTTTGATTTGGGTTGTCTGTGTCGGTATGGGACTGTTGATAGCTGTGTCTGTCGTTTTGTCTCTGTATGAATCGGTGTTGTATTTTCTGTCTGATTTAACTGCTGTAACTGACTGCCTGTTCTGCCTGTATCAGTAACATTCTGCTCAGCTGGGTGTGTGTCACTATCCAGAATCTGACCTTGTTCCACAAATGTCTGTCGTTTCTGTGTGTGTTTTCATTTTCTGCCCCTGTCTCTGTGTTACCATTTTCTGTGCGCTCTTTTTCTTTATCATTTTCTGTCCGTCTCTTTGCCAGTACATGTATCCTGTTCTGTCATATGTTGCTTGTGTGAAATATTCACAGTAGTAACACTTTGTCAAGTGTCAGAGAGTTGTCAACCATGTCACACTGACCGGTGAGGATGATGATGTTTCGTGCTGGCAGTGGTGGGACTGCTGCATGGAGGCATAGAAGGGGTACGGCTGGGTAACGTTGTTCCAGTCATGCATCCCAGTCCTGTCGTAGCCCCCTCCTTCCCCCTCGTATTGCGCGTAGTAGCCAGTAGATATGAGCGGCCACCATAGTGGGTGTCACCGTACCATGACCCCCACTGTTGCTCAGACTTCTGTCTGTCTGTCACCCCTCCATCTGACAGCATCACTGTAGCTCTCGGCGCTGCTGTGGTCACTTCTGCTGTAAACGGTTGCTGGAGTGGTAGTAGTCAGTGTCGTGGTTCTGGGAGTAGCCGTCATCGTGGTGCTGTCGTCTGCGCAGTTGGGAGTGGCGTGTCCTCTGCTCCTCCACCACCAGTCTGTTGCCCCTGTAGTAGGCGTGCACCCCATGCCCGTCGGTACTCTTGTACAGTCTCTCTCTGTCTGGTCTGTCAGGTCCGCTGCCACTGTCACGTTCTTCCGCCGCAGAACTTCCTTGCCGTGGGTCAGGACTGCCATTTTGTCTGACCACCGAGTGAATGTGACAATCATTGGAGGTGGGCGCCCCTTGTTATCATTGTGTCGTCCAAGTCGGTGTGCACGCACGATGTCATCACGACAACCACACCTTGCCTGGCACTGATCCTTGCAAAACGTCAAGAACAGTCGTGACACAATCGTCGTATGTTTCTGACCTGGATAGGCGTGGCACATTGAACAGTTTCAGGTTATCTCGTCGGGAGAACATTTTCCAGTTTTTCGATCTTGCCGTCAAGAGTTGTACTGATCTGTGACACCTTGAATTCCAACTCATTGACGGTTTGTTTGGTGGTGGTGTTCTCCCGAACTAAACTTGTCACAGCTTGTGTTGTAGCGTGGAAGTTGTTTCACGTAGCTCGTGCATTCCGTTTTCAATTCACGTACCGATCTGTCCAACTCCATCGAAAACTGCTTTGTCACTTCTTGAAGTCGCAGAACCAAAACCAAAACTTTATTCATTGATTTTTCAAAGTCCTCTCTTTTGAATCTGTAATAATTTTTTCATATTTGTGTCGACACTGATGAGAGAACTGTCCTTGTCCATTTTCAACATTCAAAAAACGTCGCTAAAACTCGAATAATTAACAAAAAATTAACAATTTCTGGAGAGCGCTAAATTTGTGACTTGCCTGGTCAGTGATCACGAATCACCCACAGAGAGAGAGAGAGAGAGAGAGAGAGAGAGAGGAGAGAGAGAGAGAGAGAGAGAGAGAGAGAAGGCACATTTTGACGTGAATTTATCCGGGGTGAAATTATATATATCCATGCACAAACAAAAACAACATGATCAGTATAACAAATGGAAGGTATGAAAAAATATTCCCGTATAAAATCATAAATCACTTACATAAAGGAAAAGTATTATTAAGAATTAAAAATCTTAATAAGTACTGTGACATCTGTTCAATCCTACATAGTCACATTTTTCAAGACAGAGATTACATTAGGGTGATCAGTGGTGTATGCAGATTAAGAAAAACAATGATAGCCCTTGTTTGATAAACTTAGCGACATTAAGTAATCTTCTCCTGTTGCTTGTTGTCATCAAACGATGTATATTTATAAAATATTTGGTCGTGATCTGCTGTACCGAGGTAATAATTGATCACAGATATGTTTTAATTCTGGGCATTCCAGAACAAAGTGATATTCATCGCCTATTTGATTCATGCTGCAAAGCGGACATAGTCCATCCTCATGGGGTAGATTGATATGTCTCCCTTTTTCTATTGGTAATTTGTGATTGCTAGTTCTGAGCTTTAACATTGGTAGTCTGTAACACGGTGGTAAAACATCTAAGTATTGTTCAAAGCAAATCCGACTTTTGTATAGAGTATAGTTGCTGGTTCGGAAACAACTGCGACAGCTTTCTGACCATTTCTGTGAAAAACTATCTTTCAATCGTTGGGACAGGCTGTTTTCCAGCCAAGCTGTGGTGACAGTCTGAGGATATTGCCACACGAACGAAAATCCATTCTCATCTAGAATCTGCTTCACTTTGATTAACCATTCGTTTCTTCTATGTATTTGGAAGTTCAGGCATTCAGTTAAAGTAAGTAACATACAGGACGAGTATTTCACGCACGAGTCTGTTGATAACTTCTGCCAAAATTTAACTAAGCGTGTGTATATGTGTATAAACAATGGGAAGTGGCCCGTTTCACCATATACAAAACAACTGGCGTGCATCATTTTTCAGTCTCAAAATGTATTTACAATACTCTAAATGCAGAGACTCAATTATATTGACACATGTGTTACTGCTAACCCTGACTTCACAGCCATAAGTTAATATCGGCCTGACAAGTGTGTTGAACAGATCTAACTGGCAAGATATTGGTAGCTGGAGTTGTCTGCTTTTACGCAGCAAAGCCATCATTGCACGGCCTTGATCTTTTTAACTCTTTCGCCGCTAGATTGAAGTTTCCATTAAATTAAAAATAAGACGTAATTCCGAGGTATTTAAAGCAAGTAACATGTTCTAGAGTATTTCCATTAAGTGTAAAAAGGATGATGAGAATTGCTTTTTTTTTTTTTTTACCAGAGAAGATCATTATCTTTGTTTTTGAACAATTGATACTTATTTTCCATGTGTCACAATATGATTGCAGTACATTAAGTGCCTTCTGGAGATTGTCTTCGGAGTCAGAAAATATCACTGTGTCATCATCATTCAGACTTCAGCATTTCTGCAACTGTGATGTCTTCAATGTCAACAAATTCTCTCTGTTACTGCCCACATGAGCATTAAAGTCCCCTACTAACAGTACATGAAAATCATTGCTATCATTCAGTTCAACTACCTCTCTTTCTATATCAGCAAAGCAAAGTCTTGAAGCATGCTGTGAGGTTTCAGGTGGTGTATACACACCTCCTAGTAGAACATCCTTATCAGTGTTAAAAAGTTTCTTGTCAAATTTACACCAGGATACAAATCTTGATTTTGTTTGAACATATTTGCACTTATCATAAGTTTTCTTAACACAAATTATAATTCCTCCTGATCTGTTCACATTTAATTCTTTTCTGTGCTTAAAAATAGCATTTTTAAAGCCTTCACTGCCAAAAAAAAATCAGTTATAGTTCTGTCACAAGTACTGTCTGTTTTGTTTCCGTAAATACTAGAATGTCATTTGAGAGCATAGTTTCTGGTAAAAAGTTCAATTTTGAAAAAGAAGACCGCAAGTATTTACACAAACAATGTCCAAATTGACTGGGAATTCTTCCTCTGATTTGTCCTAAGCCAGGCCCAGTTTTTTGGAGAACTTGTTTCTGTGTCTCCGATGAAATCTGCGTCAGGTCTTGTGGGCAGTCAATGGTCACTTTTTTATTTCTCTCCCATCGCTGGTTTTTTTTTTTTCGTGTAGGAAGCACACAATTCTTCCGCCGCTGGATGAAACGTTCTGCACTTTGTCACATTTGCGGACATAGTTGGCCATTTTAGCCCGCAGATCAGTAAAGTCGTCATTGAAGTAGACTCCCCTCAGGGCTGGGATGGTTTTTCGCGTTGGATTTGGCTGCGTTTGATTATTTCTCTCTTCTTACGATGCGTTGTCAGCTTGAGACAAGAAGCGGGCGATGTTTTTTCGCCCCCCACGTTTTCCTACTCTGTGGCTGATTGAAATATCATTCACATCAGGCTGCACATCGAGCTTGCTGGCAAGCTCAATCACAACTTGATCTGTGTTCTCGCTCCTTGCTCTTTGACACCACTGAGCCGAATGCTCTCCCATTCTGCTATACTGCTCGTTGTGTCATTGAGTAGTCGCCCTTGAAGTCTCGCGTTGCCCAGCTCAGCTCTTAAGTTGTCGTTTTCTGCTTTCAGCAATTCCAGCTCTTGATTCTGGAATTGTAACGCTGTTTCAATGTCAGCAGCTGTGTCTCCAAGACCCCCCAATTTCCGAGTCACAGTGTCCAGTTGATCAAGTTTCCCCAACTGTGTAGTGATGTATTGCCCACTGCTCAGTGGGAATCACAACCATTTTTTCTCGCACACGGGTTCCCGTCGCCGGTGCCGGCGCGCCGTTTCCTGTGGCAGCGGGTAGTTTTAACACAATGAGGTCCCGGCTTGGACTGCTGAGAGTTGTTTTGTTGTAGGCCTAGGGTATTTTGATTCTGCACACTTCTGTTTGAGTGTGGCCCGACTGGTCTTGAAGGAGTACTTTCCAAACAACATGTGTATTTCTTCATCACGGTCGATCTTCCTTGGTCCGCCATTTTTCAGTAAACTCTCAGTGTGATGAGTGGCTTCGTAAAGGACAACCACACTCTCTCTCTCTCTCTCTCCTCTCTCTCTCTCTCTCTCTGGGGAAACGGTAACGATTGTCCTCGTCATGTGGGTATGGGTAGTGGGTGTTAGGTGCTGGCTGACTGAATACAGGGCAACAATTTATAACAACCTAGGTGACACCGAAAGAAAGTAGCGCCACGTCTTCTCTAGCGAGTGGCTTACGACGACCTGACGGTGAAAACCTGCTGATAACGAACGGGACGGCGACTGGAAGCCTAGGGTGGTGTGTGTGTGTGTTGTGTGTGTGTGTGTGTGTGTGTGTGTGTGCGGTGCGTGCGTGCGTGCGTGCGTGCGCGCGCGCGCGCATCGTGTGTGTGTGTGTGTTTGTGTTGTGTTGTGTGTGTGTGTGTTGTGTGTGTGGTGTGTGTGTTTGTGTGTGTGGGGTGTGTGCACGTGCACTCTGCAGGGTGCCGGGCAGAATTCCTGCTGGCCCCAAGTGGTGATGGCTAAGGCGGCACCATGGTGGTTCTGGCACTGGACGGCCAGGCTGGAGATGGTGTTTTCTGGCTGCAGCTGGCCCGGCTTTCATAGGATCACGTTCCACATCCTGCCCTACACCGCCGACACTCACATCGTGCACACTGAGGTGAGACCTCAGCTAAACAGTGCAGCAGGTCTACTGCACGCATGGTGCCCGGTGTGTGTGTGGGTGTGTGGTGGGTGTGTTGTGAGTGGGAGGAGAGAGAGAGAGAGAGTGAAGAGGAGAAGAGAGAGAGAGCGAGAGAGACCGATGATGAGAAGAGAGGAGAGAGAGAGAGAGAGACAGAGCGAGCGAGGGGGTGGGCCTCCTGAGGTGATTGCCGGGGGGGGGGGTTTCTTGGTGGGGGCCATCCTGGGAGGCCGGTTTGGGAGAGGCGGTCCTTTCCCGGGGGGGGGGGGAGGGGGGGGATGTCTTTCCCCGGGGACAGGTGCACGATACCCTTTTCCATCCTCGTATCCTTGGGATTGGGATGGGGGATTGGGGATTATGATAGTGTGTTTCGTTGCTCTGTTTTTCTTTGTTTTTCTTTGTTCAGTTTCATGAATTTGAATGTGCTAGAATTCGTATTTCTACTTTTTGAAGAAAAGAACTTTCTTAATGAGGTGAAAAAAGAAAGAATCTCAGGGTGGCTTACAATTGTTGGTATTAACCCTGAACATGGCCTGCTGTTAGCTCCTCAACTGACAAGGAACTGATTGCAAATCAGGAACTAATGATCAAAACCTGGCAGAGGCCCAGTAGACAGGAGACAAGGACCTCAGCCTTGTACAGGACGCTGTCCTGTTCCCCACATTCCCTACCAATACTTCTCACCTTCAGACCTTTAGTGGTGATCTTTTCGTTTAATCTTCAGGATGTCACCAAAAACCGAGGTCTTGAGTGCACCGTGATGTTTGCGCGTGTAAAAGGACCCGTGGAACCGCAACTAGGAAACTGTCCCATTGAAAAACCCGGACAGGTCGGGAAAACACAAAAACATACGTACGGCGGATCAGGAAGGAACGTTATCGAGAGTAACGTGTTATTATGGACTGCGCGCGCTGTCCAAGGTGAGCAGTTGCAGTTTTTTGTTTGGTTTCAAAAGTTACCTTTTGTGACACCGAATACATACACGACATACAATAGAATGCACATAATTAGTAGTTCAAAATCTGTCTTCATTTATTCCAGCCGTCTTTATGATTTCAAGGACCCTGAAGGGCACGCACCTGGGGTTTGGTTGTCGCTGATCACCTGCGCGCCATACCCCTTGGAGCCTGCTGCAATCTCTTCATGTGGATGGGTCCGTTGGAGCAGCTCACGGGCGGGGGGTCGTTCTCCACGCCCTTGTGGATGGGCGCCTTCTACGGCTGTATGTCCGTTCCTTCCGGCGCCTTCTTCTTCTTTTCGTCGTGATGTTGAGTGATGTCCCCTGAAGGCAGTGCTAGGACTACCGTGGCGAAACGAGCAAATCGTTGTGGCGGAAGGCGCCTACGTTTGGTCCTGTTTCAATATCTGCAAAATGACTGGAAAACTGTTGGATGGGATGTTACTAGCTTCAATTTGTCTTGCTTGTGTCCAGGATCAACGTCAACGAATGATTCCATTTGATGTTAATACATATCGGGGTATTTCATTTCGGTGTCAGTCGATTTATGGGGTTCATTTTGGGGGTTAACCCGTTACATATTTCGGTGTTAACCTTTACAAAGGATTCCATTTCGTGGTCAACATCTACATGGGATTTCCGGCTAGGGCTGTTTGGATGCGACGACACTGGAAGACACATTTAAGATGGAAACCTGGTCTATTAGCGATTAAAATGAATAGGAGCGCTGTGGTTTTTTTTATTGATCAGAGAGAGAGGGTAAACTGCGCGCAGGATTTGGCTTTCCACTCCTGTGCTGACATATTTTCAAGATATGTTGTTACGATACCATAGATGGACGACCATGACGAGTGCCGTGACTTCTGACGACATTTCTCCGGACGACGACAGTTATGTCTGCGGTCCGGGACAGCAAGCGATTCTTTGCCACGAGGGGACTGTGTGGAACTCGTCAGCAAGCCGTTGATAAATTTGATGTTTACCTCTAATCCCGCTCCCCTCCAAATTCCCCGTAGAATGGAGGGTTATGAGCTGTTTAGTCTCAGACTGTAAAGGACATGTTGGCGCATACACCAGAGTTTCTATCCGAAATCTATCTAAACCGCAAACTGTTCTTTTTCATTTATTTTTACGCAAATAGAAATGTTGCCTTATTTTTTTCACGTCACATGCATGTTCAGAATGATATGATGGATCTTCGTGAGACTGAATCTCATTTTACATGATAAAGAAATACTTCAAAACACACACCCTTTCAGTTAATGTTAACGTTCATTTGTTAACGGACACCATTTCAGCAGTGTTTCTTCTGTGCTTCAGTATTTCTGAGCATAAAAAAGCAACAAGTTATATGTTTGTCTTCACGTTTAGAAACAATATATAATTGTCACGACACGTCGCCGTGATGAACCACACTACTTTCAACTGCAGGTCACTAAGAGAGAGAAGAAGTAAAACTGAGAAGAGAACCAGAGTATAGATTTCCACAAATCTTTAGTATACAGAGTCAGAATGCCACGTGGAAAAACTGGATTTCTTTTTTGTCCAATGACAGCAGCAGGACGTTAGGGCCCCCATACCATGACCGCCACATGTACAATCAGCGATCTCCACAGTCCTTCTGTCCTTAGTCCTGTGCGACACGATATAGGTCTTGTGTCCATCAAGCCCCTATGTCGAGGACTTTTTCCGACGGCCTGCGGAGCTTTCATCTTGGACTCGATCCTGTAGTAATGGTCTGGAACAATAGTCCGGAAACAGATACATGTCGATAGCGTGCAAGCTTATGGCCCCGCTTAATGAGTGGGGAGGGCAGGTTCTTGCTTGCATGTATACGACTTGACCCTACCACTGGACAACTGTCACTGGTCCTGGTATGAGGTGCAAGGGATCTCTCCGAAGAAGCATTTGCGTTTTTTTGAATGCCCGGGATGTAGCATGAGCGACACGACAATCATTAACGCATCATAAACTGAAAATGGGCTGAATTGTTCAACACACTGTTTCTGTTAAAACCTGCATGGGTACTGGACATGGCTGTTGAGTGAACTGCTTTGCGCGTATTTGCATCAAATAAATGGAATGGAATGGAGACAATAGTTGTAATGGTTTTATTGACATTTTTCGGTGGTTTTTTGTTTTTGTTTCTTGGTTTGTTTGTTTTTTTGTTTGTTTGTTTTTTTTTTTTTTTTTTCATTTTCTCTAACTCTAGTAATGACTGCACTTGTTGTGTATATAGTGCAGATGTTGTGGAAAGAGGAATATGTGTTAATTTCTTTTTTTTTACGGTGAATGGATAAAGCGCTGTTGAAATTAATGAAACAACGAATCAAACGTTGATGGGAAATACGATAGGGATAAGAGACAGGATAGTAAACAGGGGAGCGAATTTCAGTTGCCATGGATCAGTTCTCCCTCTTGGCTGAGCGAAGGCGAGGACCGGCAGGGTCGGAATGCCGACGGCCTCGTCAGAAATGATCATGAGGATGTCAGTATTGGTCGGTGTACAGGGGACAGAAATAAAGGGTGAGCATCATTTGAAACTATTTCTGTTAGATTATTGATCCCCATCGGGCACAACAGTATCTTGTTCGTATGGAATAGTGATGTGGATGCAGGGGGTGGATTTACAAACGAAACGGGGGGCTGTCTGAAGGAAGACTTAAGACTTATTGTTCAACTTCGTTATCTCGTCTCTCTCTATCCTCTCTCCTCTCCTCTCGCTCTGGGGTGATGAAGTGGAAAGCTCTTCGAAAAACGGATTTGTGTATCAGCAGGGCGGGGCGGGGAAGGGCTGGCGGAGGGGGGAGGGGTGCAAGGTAGGGGGGAGGGGGGGTGGAGGTTGTCATTCCAGTGGTGTGTGTGTGTGTGTGTGTGTGTGTGTGTGTTTGTGTGTGTGTTGTGTGTGTGTGCGTGAAATAAGCTGTTAATGCTGAAGGCAAGATAAGAAGGTAGAGGTAGAGAGAGAGCAAGCAACTACGAGGGTATCGGGCAATCAATGCATGACCGAAAAACATGGGGTATACTATTGTAACTATATAGGGTCATATAGAAACTATTTCATAATTACCACATTTAACTAAATGGGTATACAAAGAACCAATATCATGAATCTGTGCGTCATGTGGCGTCGGAAGATGTTTTTGCCAGCAGCCAGAAGTGGAGGGGGATGGGGAGTCGGGGCTGGACTGAGCGAAGACGGTACTGGCAGTTTCATTTCTTATGAAAGCGGAATATGGAGACGGAACAGATGAGGAGATCATTCGTCCGAATTTTCTTGCAAACGTCGAGGGAGGATCGGCGGAACGAGGGGGGGGCGGGGGGGAGGGGGGGGTTGGCGGGTTAAGGGGGACCAAGGGGGGGGGGGGGGAGGGGGGCGTATGTTAAAGTTTTTCGAAAAATGGAAGAGAGACGACACCAACAAGTTAATTTAATAAGGCTATTTCAATGGGCGGCTCTTTAAAATGGCTCGCCTTAACAATCATACGCTTTTCGGATGCGTTTTTTAAAATGCTCATCATTGGAGAGACATATAAGTTAATGCATGAAATAAAACGTGTTGTCCACCACAAACCACCACACCCATCATCTCACCCTTCCCGCTTCCTCCGAAGCCGTCCTGTCCGCTCCCCCGTCCACTGTATTGCTGGTGTGAGTCTAAATTTAGACATTGTTGTTGCAGGATTGCTGCGCGAAACGAAAGAGTTTGTGAGCATGTTCCTAATGATAGCAGTATACCGCGCTAGCTAGTGAAGCAAGATGCGCCTCTTTCAAGTGATATATAATACACCGATGTGAGGACCTTTGTGCACATTTCCAGTGACCTGATTGGCTACTAAGGAATGGCTGGACCACTCCTGGGACTACGGGCCGCTAACTGGGCCACCATCAGACAGCACCATCACCTCACCGTTCGACAAAAAAATACCATCTACGTCATCAGATGTCAGAACCACCCAGGACTCATGGTATGTTGGGTCCACCAAGGAGCCTCACAAGAAGAGTGGGCCAATCATAAATAGTACTTCTGCAACAAGAAAAATGGCCCAGCGAATGTGGGGTTTCCAGCACCACTCGCTCCCTTTGGGACTAGGACACCCTGAAGATTAAGGCTGCTGCCTTTCTTTCTATCCATCATCCCATCGAACAAGTTGCACATCTGAAGAAAACAAACTTCTACACAGGGAGACTTACTGGCAGGCCAGTTTGGGGACTGTCTTTAAGGGTCTCAACTCCCGTACAGAACTCAACAGCATGCACAGAATGAGAAAACAGGGGTTCGGTATCAGAATGGTACAGTGAAAGGTGGACTCTAATATAGGGTGCAGGGAAGGTGGAGTGGCGTATTCAGGGTGGCAGTGGGAAGGTGGACTCTTGGGGTGCAGTGAAAAAGGTGGACCTCTGCAGTAAATGAGTGAAGGGTGGACTCTACAATGTGCAGTGGAAGGTGGACTCTGCAGGGTGCATTGAATGATGGACTCTGGCAGGGTTACAGTGGAGGTTGGACTCTGCAGGTGTTGTGAGGGTGGACTCTGCAGATGTGTAGTTGGGGTATGGGTACAAGGGTGTGGTGGAAGGGTGAATCTACAGGGGAAAGAAAGAAAATGTGACGTCGTTTTTATATAATTGATGTAGTCTACTATGACGTCAATAGTATTCAATGTCATCGCTGCTAAGGAGATGTAAGTAGCATCGTTCCTGAAGAAGCCTTTTGGGCGAAAGCTTGGATAAAAATGAACTCTGTGGGCGGTGTTGACAACTTATTGTTATCAGCTATAGATACTGTCTTCGGGAGGGATTTGCGATTAGTTTCTTCATGCAGCTAGTGAAGGGGTTTTCATATTTATGGTATACATTTTTCCCATTTATTTCATCTTCAAAATTTTTTTTTTTTTTTTTGGTTTTTTTTTTTTTTGCCCGTGGGATTCAAATTTCATAATCTTTGCCAAATCATTACTATAATGATGGAAGAATTGTTAACCTGCACTTGTTTTCCCCCTCCAGGGACTACACTAATTATTGTTCAGCATTATATATATATATATAGTATATATATATCAGGTAAATATTATATAATAGTAATAGATATATATAATAGTTATACTTATATAGATATATATATATAAACGCTTTGTAATCGTTTCTCTCAAGGAGCGATGGATTTCAACTGAATTGATTTGATTGTATGTGTGGGTGTGTGGTTGTGTGTCAATGTGTGTGTGTCGTGTTGTTATGTCAACGATGATTTAGTTGTTTCCAGATTTGTTTTACTCGCATTGTTCCAAACAGGTAGGATACAGACTTTGGCAACAAACAGGATATGTGTTTGAGAAACAAACGAACAAACATCCCTAAACAAAAGATGAAGAAATTTCTTAATTTTGTGTAGTTCATTATGTTAATTTAAACCATACGTGTGTCCAAACTCAGTAATGTTGCCGGAAAACATAAGTCATCGGCAGCCATAAACTTGAATGCCCTTAACGTGATATTACTTTACTTTTTTTTTTTTTTTTTTTTTTTGTCCTTAGACAGATAGTGGTGGTGGTCTTTACGTGATATTAGTAGGTCAAATATTTTTGTCCTCAGACAGATAGTGGTGGTGGTGGTGGTGGTGGTGTGTGTGTGTGTGTGTGTGTGTGTGTGTGTGTGTGTGTGTGTGTGTGTGTGTGATACTGAGATACAGTCGTAACCAGTCCACCCTTTTTGACCCGTGTCAAAGGTTCAATAGGACACACACACCCCGGTTGCGCGACTGGCAGCTCTGGCACAGTTGAGTGTAAGGTGCACGTGTGCGCCCAATACCTGTCCTCCCCCTGCTCTATCTTCTTTACCTGTCAGGGGCAGAAGTCCAGGTGAGGGGGCTTTTGGGTGTCGGGAATGGGGTCTGTTAAGTATTATCAAATATTCAATATTTCAGCGTTATTTCGTTTATTAAACATTTCTTTTCCAAACTGTCAAATCGGTTTATCACACACAAAAAAAATCCTTTCAAATATATTTAGTCATGCGAGCCCTGTGTCTCCCCTCTCCTTCAATGTTTCAAACCAAAGAAAAAAGAGAGAAAAAAAAGTAAAATACATAGTTATGAAAAAGGACTTAGGCCAGGACTCTGTGTGTGTGTGTGTGTGTGTGTGTGTGTGTGTGTGTGTGTGTGGTGTGTGTGTGTGTGTTGTGTGTGTGTTTTTAGCCCCGCTCTCCTTGTCTTGCCTGTCGTAGCAAGGCGACGTCAACGTCGGGTATGGTGCCTTGGCACCCTTTTTCTGCGGGAGGAGTTCCTTTTGTAACCCTCCCCTGTCCCTGTCAACTTACCTGGTGGCACCAGTCTTGTGGACTGGCCCCCACGCTAACATGAACGCGCAGGGGGAATGGGAAGCAGCAAGAAAGGTGCTGCATGGTCTGGGAGGAGAGAGCAAAACGACCTTTTTTTTATGGAGAACCGAATCAGTCTTTCCACCTTGAAAGCAGCAACGGAGCCTCTTCAAGACTGTGTTGTGTGATGACTTGTGAAAAAAAAAAAAAAGTTTGTTTATTTGTTTGTTTGCATGTTTTATTTGGTCAGTACAACCTTGAGTTAACCTGACAATAAATTGGTTTCAGTCAGTCAGCATGTTTTATTTTGTGGTACCGAAGGAAATGAATGTTACTGAATTCTTATGTCAAGGTCTGTATCCTCCTATGGGTTCAATCATCGAGCGTGGACTTTCTGTTTTTCTGATGTGAAGCTCGTTTTTTGACCTGAGGGGAGCTGACATGAAGCCCAAGGGCGTTAGATTTTGAAAGGAAAACTGCTCTAGGACTACGGAAGATAACCCCGACATTAGTTCATCTTTTTGGGACTCTTCTCTTTAGGGAAGTTACGGGAAAATGTGGGGAAACTTGAAACGTAAGCTGTTTCCCTTTCCCTTGGTGAAGGGGGTTTGTTTTTTGTTTGTTTGTTATTTTTTTTGTTTGTAATAAGCTTTTTGCGATGTGAGCGACTCGACGTCCTTCTCTTTCTCTCTTACTTTGTTTCTTTTCTTTTTTGTTTGTTTCTTTTCTTCTCTTTTATTCTTTATCTCTTTCTAGTCTTTCTTTCTGTCTTCCTTTTTCTTTCTTCCTTCTGTCTGTCTGTCTGTCTGTCTTTTCTTTTCTTGTCCTTTATTTTTTAAAGATTTATTCTATTCATTTTTTCTAATATTTCGTGTGTGTGTGTGTTCTATGGGTGCAGGTCAGTCCGTTAACGGCAGAGGAGTGTGCACGCGAGTGAATTTCTAATTTGTGGAGTGTGGCAAACAGTGAGCTCTCGGATGCGTTGATCATGGCTTTCTAATACTTGATGCTTTGCTTGTTCGGAAGTATTTCCGAGTGTGACCCTCCCAGGATTGACAGTTTCTGTAATACCATCCGGGTTATGTCGGATCTTGAGTCCCCCGGATGGGGGACCTTCTTCTTTCCATTCTCCTGCTTGTTGGCTATGAGAGTGTGTATGAGTGGAAAGATTCGCAGCGTTCTAGATGATATGCGCGTATTATGCTGGTCGAACTTGTGTTCGTGTCTTGCTATCTGAAGAGGGGGATCACTCGGTGAGATTTCTGTTTGTGTTATCTCCCATTACTTCCCGATCAGCTTTAGCTGGCTCCGCATGCGAACATCCACAACCAGATTGACAACTTGTGACGTAAGTGTCGGTCCAAAACTGTAAATTTGTGTTTGTGTTTGTGTGTCTGTTGTGGTGTGTGGTGTGTGGGCGTGCGTGGCGCGCGAGCGGAGAGCGCGCGCGCGTGCGTGCGTGCGTGCGTGCGTGCGAGGCGTGTGTGCCGGGCATGTCAGGGTTGTGTGGTGTGTGTGTGTGTGTGTTGTGTGTGTGTGTGTGTTGTGTGTGAAAATACTGTAACTAGACTGACTTGTCGTATGGCGTTTACTTGAATTTTCTATTCGTTTATCTATTTCTATAATTTGTAACCTTGTGTACACGTGTGTATGTGTGTGGGTAGTTGTGTGTGTGTGTTGTGTGGGTTGTGTGGTTTGTGTTGGTGTGTGTGCGTGTGTTTACAGCAACGCGTTTTGGAACAGAGATACTGCTTGTTTTCACTAAGCACGGCAGAGACAGTGTGTGTCAATCAAAGAGTGAAAATAGAATATGTAAGATTGGCAGGTCGATCGCAATCACCACGGAAACAAGGTACAATGGAACCATAATGAAAACAATACGAACTCCACAGAGTAGTCAATTAAAGCCAATCGCAAGACAAGCCAGCACCCATTCGAGCCTACCAGGGGCAGGCAGGCGACAGCGCAGTTGCTCCATAGTCGAAAATTGTGAAAAGAGACACAAAAATGAACACAGTGTTATATATGGAATAAAGAAAAAATAGCCTTCTTCCCATACCACCCTCCCCCCCCCCCACTCCCCCCCACGGCCCCCCCTTGCAAATCCCTAACCCCCCCCCCGCACCCCCATAACCCGCTCCCTGACCCGAACACCACCCAACCCCCCCAGTCTCCCCCCCCCCCCCCCTTCCTCCAAGAACCAAATACCCCACCCCCTTTCTCGCGTTTGCCCCCCACCGTTGCTATTCCAAAGTTTCGACCAAGATGAGGAGACATTGCCCTAAAACTGTGGAATGACGGTTACTGCGCACGAGTATGAACAGTATGCGGCAATTGCAGAACTGGTGGTGCCCTGGACTCTGCTCTTTGGATCTCCTGGAAGAATGTACGTAGTGTGCATGTCTGATTGTCCGACAACTGCGCAGGCGGAGCGGCACAGGTGTGTGATAGTGTGGGTGTGTGTTAATTACTATTTAATTAGTATATATATATGAATAAATTAACTAGTTGTACTGTATTATGTGTGTGTGCTGTGTGGCTTGGGGTGGCGTGTGTGTGTGCTGTTGTGGTAGTGTTGTGTTGTAGTGTGCGTGTGTGTGTGGTGGAACCAGCGTGACTGACGGGCGTAGCGTGTATACAGGAGCGGGCGTGCATTGCGCGTGTGCGTGCGGTGGCAGGGTGGGTGTCTGTGTGTGTTGGTGTGTGTGTGAGGGACGGAGGAAGGAGAGAGGGAGAGAGGCAGAGAGGGGACGGAGAGAAGAGGATGAGAGACGGCAAGAAACAAAAAAAAAAAAAAAAAACAGGGACAGAGAGAAGACCAGAGCTTAGAGAGGGAGAGGAGCAACGCGAGAGAGCATTATGTGACGCAGAGAAGAAGATGGACTTTTTTGCCCATGGATTAACAAGACGTCTAAAAACATCAGACATCGCGACAGACGACCGATGGAGATGAGAAGGAGAGAGAGAGAGATTTCTGAGTGAGAGGAATGAATTCTAGAGAGAAGAGTCAGTGAGAGAGGAGAGAGAGAGGAATTATTGTTTCTTTTCTATCTCTCGCTCGGTCTGTCCCTCCGATACAGGCTAGTTACTGGCGCCGATCTGCTCTCTGCTCTCGTGCTATCTTACATTCTTGTCCACGTCTGACTGATCCTCGTCCGCACCCTCATCTCCGCTGCATGTTTGTCCTACGTCTCTCCAATTCCCCTCCTCTCCGCCTCTCTTCTTCGGCTCTCGCCATCTACTCCAATCTCGTGGCTCTCTTCGCCTCGTCTCTCCTCTTTCCTTCAGTCGCGCTTTTCAATTTTGTATTTTGGTAAGCGCTGGGCGCCTGGGTTTTTTTTTTTCTGTTTTTTTTTGGTTCTTTTTTTTTGCTGCGGTAACTTTAACGCAGAGTGATTAGAAATGGAATAACACATTCTGCAGTGAGGTCTGTATGTTCCTTCGGCACGCCGCCTGTTGTACCGACGGTGCAATGACTGTGTGATGGGGGAGCATGGCGTAGAGCGTAGGCAGGGTGGCGTGTCGTCACGGTGCTGTACAAACGTTTGGGGCTCAGGGTGGTTTGCGGCGCCGCTAGGAGGGCAGGAAAGGCGTAGAGCGAAATATGAACTTAACATACTACAACCCTCATGTCTGCTTGTGTGTGTGTGTGTGTGTGTGAGTGTGTGTGTGTGGTGTGGGGTGATTTGGGTGCGGCGCGCCAGCGCGCTGCTGAGTGCTGTGTACATAAAGCGTGTGTTTTGTGTTGTGTGTGTGTGTGTGTGTGTGTGAGGTCGTGCGTGTGTGTGTGTGTGTGTGTGTGCTGTGTGTGTGTTGTGTGTTGTGGTGTGCTTGCCGTGCGCGCGCACGGAAGCCGCGGCGTGTGTCTTGTCAGATAGATGACTTGTTAATACACTGCTATTAAGTTAAACTAAGATAACCAACGCCCAATCGATGGTTAAGCAATCTTTTTCCTTTATTTTTAGGCGACATCATTTGAATAATTATTGGGGTGTGTTTGTTTTTTATTCATACCCCCTCCCGCCTATCCCCCCAATTCCTCTTTTATTATCATAATATCTCAAGCTCTCGAGTCTGGCTTTCGGCAGGCAACTATTGCGAAGATAACTGTATGCCCGTGTTCGAGACTTTTAAGGAACCCGTGTGTGTGGTAGTTGTGTGTGAGGGGTGTGTGTGTCGACGTGCGTGCGTACGGTGCGTGCGGTCGCGTGTGTGTGTGAGCACGCGCGCGCGCACGCGCGGTTCTGGGCTGTGGAAAGACTATGTCTATGGTTATACTGTAAAAACCAAATTAGGTAGGGACCAGGTCCCCCGTTGTATGTCATTACTCATGACAAAACTGGGAATTAACCATATAACTGAATGTTTTAAAAATGGTGGCAAGGGAACAGAAATAGGAAAAATCGAACAGAAGGTAACTCTTGCTAGGCATTGATGAATACTACCTTGCTGCATCACCGTCTCCAAACGAAGGCGGCAAGCACTTGTCACGTAAACAAAGCAAAGAGCTTTCCGCTGGTCGTTTCTCTGTGTTGTCATTTCTGTAATGACCGAGAGTGCGTGGCGGGCACATTCGCTGGATTGAAGGGGCAGGGATGGATGTCGCTTGGTACGGACATAGGTTTACCCTCGTTCTGTTGCGTGTTAATACGAGAAAGCTAATATGCGAACCAGGTATCAACAATCTCTCAAACAATGCAGATGAAAGGCGGTTGTAGTATCTTGCCGCGCGACTTGGTCTATTTGTACCGCAATATCATATCGGATAATTACCATTCTGTAACCTTC